>JAVSBS010012874.1:144503-168829 GCA_033124195.1 Coracias cyanogaster | reverse complement strand
TGTGGAGTCTCCTTCTCTAGAGACTTTCAAGACCCATCTGGATGCATTCCTGTGTAACCTGCCCTAGATTCTATGGTCCTGCTTGGCAGGGGGATTGGGCTTGACCATCTCCACAGATCCCTTCCAACCCCTAACATTCTAGGATACTATGAGTGTTTCAGCTCACTTTGGAAATGTGCTTCTGATTCTTCTTTTCCAGATTGACGATGCTAATAACCAGTGTTAAACTACACAGTTAATGACTGACAATATTGTGCTTCTTGAAATGAATAAACAACTTGATCTTCTTTGGACCAGTAGTGCAATGGCAATTCCATATGTTTTCCTTCCAGAGCTGTCTGTCTTCCTCTGATGTAAAGCCTTAAACTTGGCACCACAGGTATTCGATTTGGAGTTCTCCTTGAATTCAGTTAAGCTTAATGGATTTAGGATAAGTTTGTGAGTCTAATTCTCCAAGTAGTGACAAACTATGACACACCTATGGGTCACACGAGGTTACCCAACTGGGAGGAACATCATAACTGACACCACTATAGCTTTATGATCATGATACAGAAGATAAGCATGGAACTGTTCCTATGGAAGGATCTTGGCCAGAGCAGCTTGGGTAGTGACATGCAACCAGTGCAGCTGAAAGCAGTCCCCTCTCTGACTTCTGCAGAACCAATGAGCCATCACTGCAGTTCACCTGGGACTTAGGGTGTCAACACTTCTTAAAACTCAGCATGGTTTCAGAAAGTAATACCTGACTGCAGCCCAGACAATAAGAGAAAGACATTTAGCTTGTGCTCACTTGAAAATGGTTTTCTTTCCAAGCACAGTAATAAATTTTGGTTTGGAACATGCACAACCTTTTATTATTTTTTCCTATAGAGATCACAGCTCTAATAAGGAAATAACCTCAATATTTTTCTCTTTTGATTGGATTGAGTTTCATAATAACTCCAACACCTATGCTATTTTAAAATACTGACACTTTCACATTGTATAAGAGCTATTATTCTGACCTAGGGATCAATCTTCTGGGTTATAGAACTGTAGCAGAAGGACATAGATAGGTGACTAAAACTAGTAATTTTGACTTTAGCTCTGCTGGGCTGTGGTAATGCAATTTAGCTTTTAAAAATTTGTTCTACACATACCTTTCCAATGTCATGCTAATCACATTCTATTCGGGACATAGTTCCCAGTACGCGTATGCTAAGTTTCTGTGAAGGCAGGTGCATCCTCAGTGGGTCATGCTGCCAGCAGTCAGGAAAAATATTTCAGGATCTTAAAGCTCTATGAAGGATGGGACCAAAAGCAGAGTGGTCTCAGATGTCAGATTCTCTGGGGAAGAATAATTTCACATTTAACTTAAAGCTTTCTAATTGTATTTGGTGATTCATTACCATCCCAAATGCATCTGGAAGGGAAATGTAGTTAGTTTACAGTTGAGTCCCTGAAGAAGGTTGGAAAGCTTTTTAGCCAAGAATTATATAAGATCCAGGGAGATCTAGAATTTCCACAGCTCAGATTATTAGGGTTGCTTGCACTTTTATTAAAAGCTGTGATTATCTTTAAGCAGTTGGTTGCCACGTCCCTGGTGTGATGACCACTTGCAGACTTTGAACTAGGGGTCCTTAGCAGGTGAATCCCTTCGCATCTATTGTGGTAAATAGTCTCAGTTTTAGCTTTATCTTTTATTCTCTGTCTCTGCAGCTAACTTGCAATTTAGCGACTAGCAAGATACAGGACTATGTTAAAAGATGCTGGACCGAGTTTAGTTCATTAGATAAGGATTTTCATATTTTGTCCAGATGTTTGGTGATACATCATATAATGCATAGCATCAGCTAAGAACAAGAATCTGTTCTTCAACCATCCAACCTGTCATCCTAGTAGTACTTAAATACGTTTTTTTAATTTTAAATGCTGTTTTTTATATGCAGCTCTCCGCAGCTTTAATCTCAAGTGCTAGTCTCAGCTACAGCATTTTGTAGCATTCGGTGCAATTGCATAAAATTCCGATCAATAAAAACTGGCGTGGTGGGATACATGTGGTGTTTAGTAAACAAAGCAGATGAGGCTGACCTGACTGAAAGCTGTGATCAGCACAAAACACACTGAATACTTAATGTGGTGATGATGTGTGACCGAGCTAGGCTGCATGTATGTGCATTTATCCAGCTACTTTGGGAAGATCTTAATGTTTTTGAAAAATAGTATGCTCCAGTTTTGGGTATAAACCTGAGTACCATGTTTGTAAATACTTCACATTTATTTTCGTTTTCTAAACACTGAAACGAAAATGGGATATGTTTATAATCTGAGATCCTAACAGATACTACTGCTTTGCTCAAAAATTTAATTCAGTGGATTGCTTTTGCCATTTATAAATTCCCTGAAGAGAAAAAACAGGGCAACAGAAGAAATTTTTTTTAAACCTAATAAACTGCAAATGGGCCTGCAGTTGGTTTTGAGTGGAAGACCTTTATGGCAAAAATACTACTAATTAACTTTGTCAGGTGGGGATGTTATAGTGAAAAATCCAGCAGGTTTATTTCATTCCCTAAAGAATAATATAGGAAGTAATATATATATATAAAATAATATAGTAAAGAAAAATATAGGAAGTAGACACAGGTGGAAGCAAATTATAAGAAATATATTATTTAGCTAATTAAATATCTTGGGTTTTCTACAGTATTAAGTTCTAATTATTTTAATTGAGGACAAAACAAGTATGGAAAAGGCTAAGAGAATGCAACTCCAGCTTAGGGAGGCTGGCAGTCAAACTTTTCCTGTGCCTTCAACAGTCCATGGCAGTGTTTGTTTCCTACCCAGAGATGCTTTGTTGGGATTGAGCAACTTAAAGTTAATGAAGTATCTGACAGAGGAAAAACATTAATTGATGTGTCCATAAAAGATGTGTAGTTATCAGGTTTTTTAGATGGGGACCTGTAATAGAGTAGCCAGGTGCTATGATCGAGTACATATATTAAGTGCAAAACAACTTCCTTGACTTCCATCTTTCCATCTCTCTGAATTAACCAAATTCTGCTGAGAAATGCATTATTACCTAAAATATGGTACCAGATGATTCTCCAGGGCATTTACTATGAAATGGTATTTTTTAGCCTAGGTGTTTACTAAATGTGAGAGATTGACAGTTAATATAAAGATAAAATGAAATGTTATTATAAAACCTGAGGAATATATATCTTTAAGCTAACATGGCTAAATATTATCTCTCTTTGAATTGGTTTCTAATGGTTTTTTGTTATGGGCCGTTTTTTTTCCCCTGTGGAAAATCACACCATCTCTACTCCATATGGCCCTCTAAAGTTGATATCCATATAAATTTTTAACCTATGTGCTGGTGATATCAGTAGGAAATGGCATAGGAACAGACCTGTTTTCATCTAAAGCCTCAGGGAAGTGGCAGAGTAAAAAGAACAACAAAATAAAAAATGAACAGAAAACCAAACCGAAGTTCTTATGCTCATCCAAAATAGGACTTGGAGGACTTTGAGGGAGATCTAGGCAATTACCTTAAAGAAAAGACCTGTGAGCCACAACACCCTGGAAATTTTTCAGCTCTATTTGCTGAGTGATAGTTTTGTTCCAAGTACAAGCAGAAACACCTTAACCTTGTAAATACTAAATAACCTCTTAAATGGTCTTGGTTTAAAAAGATTTCAAAGCCTATATAAACTGAAGTTTTGGTTTAATTAAACAGTCCACTTAATTATTCCAAGTGGAGACAATATATATTTATTATTAGCATAGCTACACTATAAGAATGTGGTACTTTCTATTAACAATGAAAATGATCTTTCAGCACACAGCTCTCCAGGATCCAATATCCACACTTTTCTAGTAGGAAATTAAAAGATCAAGAGCCATAGTAAAATATGAAAATTTTTCACACCCTAGGAGGGGTAAAACCTCTGTCAATGTCTAATTTACATAAATTTAGGTGAAGGATGTCATTGTCTCTTATCCATTTTACGTGATCAGATGATTGGCTCCTTCCAGTTTACTAACAGACAATATTTAGTCAATGTTTAGTCATCTTCACCTGTCTCAAAATCATAGAATAGTTTGGTTGGAAGGGACCTTAAAGATCATCTAGTTCTGACCCCGCCTTCCACTACACCAGGTTATGCAAGGCCTCAGGCAAAATAGTCTTGAACACATCCACAAATTCCTTGGGCAACCCATTCCAGTGTCTCACCACCCTCATAGTGAAAAACTTCTTCCTTACATCTCATCTAAATCTACCCTCTTCCAGTTTGAACCCATTACACCTCATCTTACCACTACAAACCCTTGATTCTAGATCATTTTACATAATCCGTGACTTTCTGGGGTTATCCAGAATGGCCATGGGAGATCATCACGTTCAGTTTGAAAGACTTGGAAAGATAACTGTTGACTTAGTCCCTCCAGCAGCTTGATGTTATCTGGTTAACTGGATGTCACCTGCAGGTTGTTTTTACTCAATCCCCTGAAAGTGAAAAATGAAAGTGTCACAAAACAGAAGAAAAAAAAAACACATTAAAAGTTAACGTGGCAGGTTGGAGCTAACAGAAAACAAGGACAGAATTCATGTTGTAAGATGTTATGGGACAGGGAAGGTTTTAACAAAACAGTCTATATTAAGATATTTTCCAGCATCTTTTTTTTATCTCTGTGCTTTTGAAATGAAGCTCCATTTAGTTTTCATGACCCTCAGGACATGCGTTATGTTCTGTCAGGAGCTGTTACATAGCAAATGGTGTGTAAAAGAACCAACAATAAAAAAAATCTGGACAGGGATCACTACTTACTATAGCATATAACATTTTTTAAATTTATAAGTGTTTTTTAGTCCTCTATCTGGAGCTAACCTACAGCAGCTTTCCAACTTCAATAAGATCAATATCAAAGCTCTTTTTGCTTATGAAGAGGTGAGGCTTGGTCTTTAGTGGTTATTTAGAAATACATATGAAAATTATATTTGAAACTTAAGTATGCTTAGAACAGCATTATTTGAAAAATATGAAATGGAACTCAATCTTGCTACCCTGGTCATGCAATTCTGCAAGGCTGCAGCTTTGATCAAGTTATGTCTGTGAAAAAAAGGTTTTGCTTAAGTTCCTGATACTTGTTAACAGCTAGAATCTTTCTTAAAATGCTGGGGGGAAGAGGGGAGAAAGGTTTGCCTGTCAAATGTGACAGAAAACATCTCAAACAGTACTTCAGGTTACTAAGCAGCAGAAAGGTCCTTATGTCATCTCTAGGAAGCTAAGTTACTTAAAATGGTATTGAAAATACTTTTGACACCTGAAGCACACTTCTCACATAATGCAGGTACTGTGGGCTGAACTGTCACACGTATTTGTGACTATTTTGTCATCTTTTTGCAGCAGATAAGACTTTTTAAACAGGTTCCCAGCAGAAATGTTGATTTCTAAAATCCGAACATAAATAAAGAAAAATTAGTTTGCATAGTTATTCTGTTTTTTCACCTGAGGGTGATACTGTTGAAGTTCTGTTCTGATATTTCTGCAATTAAATTCTTGTGTTCTTCTGTTTTGTAAACTTATTTTCCATGAAGAAAATGAAAAGAGGAAAAGTTGGAAAACTACCAAATGTTTTCACTGACTGACCTGTTTACTTTAAAAAGTACTTTGAAACTTTAAATGTGAGAGTCGTGGGTAAACTACTTCCTTCGCAGTCCTACTCCCTCAACTTACTGCTGTTTTTACAGGTCGTCTTTGTGACTGGTTTGGACCAGAATCAGATCTTGCTGTTGTAGCTGCTAAACCAGTAAGAAGCCAATATAATGCTTTTCTAGATTGGTTGTCTAACACATATAGTAAAAGTCTGGATCTACATTAGCATGAATAAAATATCAGGCAAGGGAAAACAGACTGAATAATTTTGCTTTCCAGATCCTTGGATGCATATCTTTGTATAGTTTGCAAAATTATATTCTCTCCTCTTATGAGCAAGTTGCATAGAGGTGTACACCGGTGGATTAGAAAGCAACTCCAAACCCTGTTGCCAACATAGGAAAAGAAACTCATTATCTTCTGCCTAAAAGCAATTCAGCTTATGCAGTGGAAAAAGTTTTGCAGTCAAATGTAGTGATATGATTGCAAGACTGAAGCCTGAGTCATTGCTTGGAAAACCTCAAACAAAATAGCAAGGAAAGATGAGAGACCCGAAGCTGAAGACCCTTAATTCCCCCCCTATTTTGAAGGGATAATAAATTGAAGAAGGGGAGGACTGGGTAAGATTCTAGCATATTTGAAAGTAAGTATTAGTATGACTTTTTTTTTATTGGGGAGATATAGAACAAGTTAGAGATATACATCAAGTTATAGGTATACAAACACTTTTCTACTGTCATGATACTGTCATTCAGCTCATGATGAGACTGGAACATACACTGAGCTTAAAGAAACAATTAAAACTCAGAGTAATAATGATACCCCAGTTACCTTCATCTTCTGACAAGCTTAAAAGATGGTTTTTTTCTTGAGAAAAGTAAGGAACACAGCTTGTCTTCCTTTTGCAGTTTTTATTATCTCAGGGAAAAATTACCATCCATCAAGCTTGACATATAAAATGCCTGGACTGGTGATTTTAATGCAGATTGCTGGGAAAACAAACATGTCAAACACCTTTTCTTCAGCAAATATTTAGGCTGTTAATTCCGTTTTCATCTGCAGATAGTACTGAAAAAGTTTTGTGCTTTCTGACAGATCCTACAAATATTTCAAACAGCTGTAAGAGGAAGATAAAAAAAACCAGCAGGAAGCACCTTTAAGAACTAGGAAGAAGACATAGTCACACAATAATTATTTTATAATGCATTGTGTAGGAATCAGAAGATAATATTTTCAAACTTCATATGTTGTAACCACTCAGAGCTTATAAGAGGGAGATCTACACATATTGTGACATTTGTTGGGAGAGAGGAAGGGCCACAATCCCAAAGATACCTACTGATTTCCTCCACACAAAGAATGTAGTCTTCCAATGTCACAGATAAAAAAATCCACCTGACTTTAAATCAATAATGATCATTTCTCTTCAGTGTCCAGCTAGCTAAGAAGTACAATAATTAACAGTCTAATGAACAGAAATAATCTCTGTACTGCTTCCTGGGAGAGGTGAACTCTTCAAACATTTGCTAAGCCTTTGGTGCTGATGTTTTTCTTGTCCCTAAACCATAGACAAGTAAGGGTTGTTTCAATTTAGTTGCTGTACTGCTGGGTTTTGCTTTAGAATTTTTAAACTTCTTTAAAAGATTTAAGGCCTGAGTTCTTCTCACTGTATCATTCACATCAGGGAAATTTCTTCTCTTTTTTCTCATTTTTCTTTGGTTTTCTTCTGGTTTTGTTTTTTTTTTTTTTAACCTTTCTTTGGAAATACTAAACATTTATTTTTGTTAGCTGGAGCTGTGAGGCCATGACACTAGATTCTGAAACATATGCTAGTGGAACAAGAGTCCCACCCAACTTCTTTGAAAGCACCTGTCATTTTGGTCTTCAAAATCCATTATTCCAGGTCATCTTAGCAGCTTTCTGTAGACTGAAAGCGTCTGTCTTTCATCCAATGTATTTTCATGGAATTGTGAACTCTGCTTCTAGCTCAGACCCAACTAACTCAGAGCAACACTGAACAGAGTGATATCCAAAAGCCATTTACATTCACATTTGAAGAATTCAAGTTCCCTCACTTGTTGGATGAAGGTACTTTGTGTCCTCAGGAAACTTGTTCAGCCCAGGAAATAAACTTTTCGAAATCCCAGCTGTGATCTCCCCAGCTCTCTTGAGTGTGTAGGATGATAATCCTTGATTTTATTCAACCTTGGCAAAGTACGCAGGATACTTGTTTAAATAATTAGATAAGTGCAATAAGATAGTACTTAAAGATCAAAACTAAGAGTATGTGATTCATTCAGCTTCACTGAATACAAAACAATTAAGGAAAAAAGCCTCTGCTGGCATAAATTAGCACTGAATTTTTTTTTTTTGGGCAACACTGATCCCTGTTAATGTGTACTCTGGTCCCATATGAGGAGTCAAAGAATGACTTACAGTTCAAACAACACAAAATGCCACCTTTTCTGCTTTAAAAGGAAGGATGAATCCTTTGTGTGATTCTGTGCACTACAACAGTGAATGCCTCCGTGACTTGTATCTGAAAACAGAACAGGTCATTCAGTATATCAGCTTGATTATTCTGATGGATGTTCACTGTCTCACACTTTCACACTACTGAGAGACAAAGAGTGGCAGTTCACTGGCTTGGCTGTGACCTCTTCCTCTTGTTTTTTCCTCAAATCCGTGATTATTATGTTGCTACATGTGTCTTTGCACGTTTATCTCATACCACTGTTTCTCTTTCAAGTGTTTCTTCAAGCACTGAAGTTTCTTTACAAGCTGATGTACTGACATGCTCCTTTACACAAACATCTCGCAGCTCTGCAGCTGCCAGTATCAGAAAGGGGGAAAAAAGATATTTTATTTATTTTTTAAAAAGGAAGTTCCTTTCTTCCCCTTCCTACTGGGAATAATTTGGTGATACTATTCTGATGTTCACACAGGGTATCACTCAACATTTGCAAGATGTTTCGTGCACAGAAGAAAACAATACTGCAATGGTGAGGCTTTCTCTGGTAGAAATAGGCATAACATGATACAAAGACTGGAAGCTTTTTCTGTCTGTTCAGACTTAACATAGGGCACATTTCTTTGGAGTGAAAGGAATTAAATATTGGAACATCTTACTAGAATCCTCCAGCATTGGTCTTTGTAAACTTTAGGCTGACAAGCTGTAGAGATATATGTAGAAGCATATGTATATGAAATGTATATGTAAGTATGTATTGGAAAGATAAGAGCTAATTCAGTGAAGAATTACACTTGGAAAGTCTTGGGTTTTTTGTTACAAAGGGAAGACAAACCAAAATGGTTGTATTCAGCCTGTGCTCCATGGACATGTAGGGTACTAGCTATGAATCTGCTGGAGGTGTATAAGAAAAGCATGTTGTTCATAGTCAAATTTGCTACAAGGGAAATTTTATCTATGAGAAAAAACATGCAGGAGTTGTACAAATCTCAGTGATTTGAAAACCCTAGACGTACATGCTAAAAATGATGCTGCCATCCACAGAATTTTCCCCTGAGTCTCTCTGCACTTTTTTTCCTTAGAAGTTCCAGCTATTGAAAAAAAAAAAACCCAACCCCAAACACAAACTGAAGAAGAATCTCAACTTTCATTCAAAGCAGAGAGTAATTTTCTGTCCCTCAGCTGTAGCAGAAAGCTTGAAAACACCATGTGAGTATAATCAAGAAATCAAAGGCCGAATGGACTGTATTTTTGCTTTCCATCTTAAATCCTTTGAGCCTACTAACCCTGGTTAGTTGCCATGAATTTGTGTTCCAGTACAAGAGAAGCAAGCTTTCTATCCAGCCAGTAAACATGTACGTATTCCTATTATATTTATTACTTTATCATAGTCATATTTTGCTGAGCTACCATTGCATAACTTGATATTTAATTCCTTGTTCTATTGCTGCAGGACCTTGCCTCTTCTTTCCCCCAACAGGGAATTAAAAAAATTACAGAAGATAAGAGAGACAGGTTGTTGATAACTTTAATTGTCTATAATTTAATTTTTTCATCTTAGTTTTGCACAGAGCAAAAGGAAGTAACTCGCTGTGCAGTTCAGACACAAACACAGCCAAATATTTGGTTCTTCTCCCAGAACTAAATCATCAGCACTGCTGAGAAGCAGCTGGGACCTGGAAGAGCTATCTTGGTATTGGCATACCAGGAAGCATACAAAGTAGCCCAGCTTGGTGTCTCAAATTCCTGGAGCTGTTAGGAGTACCTTTCAGAAACTAGGGCAGGTTTTTTTTGCCCACTGAGGGGTTCATTATTGCAGTCATCTCTTCTCTCTTACAAATCTTCATCTCTGCTTCTGCTTGTGTACTTCTCTCTGCTTGTCCTTTGCCTCCGTCCTGTCTTAATCTCCCTCTTTTCTTACATTTTTTTTTTTACATTGTTTGTCCTTAAAGCCTTCTGCAGATAACAATTTACATAGAAGCTAGGTGTCTCTAATATAAGTAGGAAAGGGTATGGCTTGGCACAGACACCAGGACTGTTGATCGGGGATTGCAGTAGAATATCTTCTACTTCAGTTACAGTCCTGGCTGTTTATATTCAGAACTGGTACAACTGGAAAAGGAAGTTCTTTTATCTCCAGTCTTTGATATAATTGAAGAGGACAGAAATAACAAGATAGAAGTATCAAAATACAGCTATGTCCTTTTGTATATTTTAAACATAAACATACACTGATGCACATACTGTTTCACAGGCTTTAAAATACACCAAATGTCTTACAGTAAATCTTAATGAAAAAATTGTCTTAACTCTGACCTCCATATGTGGCTTACAGGCAAACCTGGGACATTTATCTTATTTGTAAACTTTGCCTGAGCTTCAAATGCAGGTGCAAACTGATTTTTCTTACTGCTTTTTGTAAGTGTTTGTTACTTTACAGATTGGGAAATCTAACTCAGTGGGAATATATTTGGTAATATATTTTAGCATCATTAGTATCTCAGTGTTATAGAATCATAGAATCGTTAAGTTTGGAAAAGACCTCTAAGATCATCAAGTCCAGCCGTCAACCCAACACTACCATGACCACTAGACCATGTTCTGAAGTACCACGTCTACATATTTTTTGAATGCCTCCAGAGACTGTGACTCTACCACTTCCCTGGGCAGCCTGTTCCAGTGCTTAATCACTCTTTCAGTAAAGAAATTTTTAATGATGTCCAAGCTAAACCTCCCCTGGTGCAACTTGAGATGTTGATAGTGTCAAGCACTATTCTGTGCTTGTCCCTTGTCCCATGCTCCTAGAGGAACATCACTAGAGAAAGTGGAATGGGAAGAGATGAATGGGGTAGGAAGGACCCCTGTGACCTTTATGCCTTACAGTGCGCAATATTTTAAGATTTTGTTGTAGAGGAAGCAAAAAACAAAAGTAGCAGTCTCAAGGATGCAAACATCCAGATCCTTTGTCTTCATTTCTGTATTGAGACCAGCTCTCAGGGTGCAAAACTTCTGATTTCCCACTTATATTTTAAATGCCCAACAGTGCCATTAGAAAAGTCAACACTTCTCTGCCTAGCACTAAGGAAATAAAAAAAAAATACAGTAAGTAAAAAGTTCAAATCCAAGTCTTAGCAGTTAAAACCCCAGCTTTTCACCTAATCAGTTCCCCTTTCAAAGCTAGGAAGAGGCCTTGCACTAGAGATTTTACAATCTAAATAGAAATAATGGATAGAGAAAACTCTCCTCTATCCTCCCAAGCTGTTGGATCTCCATTATCTATTTTCTCTGACCTTGACAAATTGAGTCTTATTTTGTTCAGCTCACCTTTTCATTTTGGCCTTTGCACACCATTCTATATACCTTCCCCCATGTGTCTCTGGTACATCTGGCAAGTCCTTTATCTCAAATTCTTTCATTATCACCACTCTACTGCTCTTTATTATAAGGAATTCAGAAATTGATTCCTACTTTCAACCTGCCCATTGCACAAACATCCATTTCCAACCTATTCAGTTTGCAAATAGGTATGTTCATGCTTTTTCCATGGGGACATACTGCTTCCCACATGCTGGGAAAAAAATGTGCTTCTTTCCATTACCCCAGGTCAAAACCTTCCTCTAGACTTATCTTTGCCTTCATACTTCTAGGAAATCTTGATAGAGGTTCAGATGTATAAGAAGCCCCGCCTCCCTTACAAAACAATAAAACATCAGTATTTCCCTCTACTTTCTGATCTGTGTTATAGCAATTCATTGCTTCTAGTCTCCTACTGAGATTAAAATCTACTTTAAATCCACATTTTAAAGGTTCTTAGTCAGGTCCTGGCTTATGTGGAAAGGTCATAAGTGTCACCACACAAATAGGAGGATGGATGGAAAAGTGTTATTATCTCCATCTTACAGAGAGCTAAATCAGGAAGACAGCAAGTAACACAACAATGACAGAGCTGGCAGCCTAGTCCCCATCTTCCAAATCCAAAAATGGGCTTTCCATAAGAAAACAGCCTTTCTGGCTTACTACATATGTATTGGAGCTGTGCGTTGCATCTCCCTTAATGTTATGCTGTGTGTGATTAAGCTGAAGTCATATTATTGGACTTTCATTGCCATTCCTTACTGTCAATGAAGAGGTCTTTCTATTTAACCCTTTACCCACGTTACATTTAAACAAATGGTATTGTTCTGCCACTTTTCAGGGTTCTACATTCATCATTCCAGGAGTCAGAGGCAAAAATAAACAACCTATTCATTCAATCAATATCATTTTCTCTATCCCACATTCCCCTTTACTCTCCCAGCCATTCTTTTCATGCTCACAGAAATGCTTGACTTCTGGGGTTTTTTTTACTCATTTGCTTTCCAGTGCCCTCAATTTTTTCCTTATAACAAAGACAGATGTGTGTTGATTTTCCTTAAGTTGCTCAATTTCAGGTATAGTGTCTTACTTACCTATTTTATTTTACTTGCAGCTACTGAGGTGTAAATATGGGCAATACCAGTATTTCACATTGGTTGTCTTGTTTGTACATTACATTATTTTACCAAACTATGCACATCGGTAAACTTGAATAGTTTCCAAATTGACAATAAGCCAAGCTGATTTAAGAAGTTTGTATTGGAATTTAATACTATTATCATTGTTCATATGCATATAGTAGACCTCAAATCTGCAAATAACAAACATTTTTAATACGAAAATTTTTCCAGCTCTTAACAAGATGAGCTGCACCTACGCTGTGTTATAGCAAGACCTGCTTAAGTTTTGTAACATCTGTGAATGGATGAATTTTATGTCTTTTTAATAACTGAATGGATTAAGGCAGAAGACAGTCAAACCAACATTTCTTGATGTATGTGCTTAGTAAATTTTGTGTGCCCTGAGACCTTACCACTTGCTTTTATCTTTGGAACTGTTGGCAGTACCTATGATCCCTGGAGACCTGCACACGCAGAGAAAATCATACCACTGATTTGAGGATCTGAAAACACATTTGGATATTCACCTTCAGGGGCTGAATTTTGAGAACAGCCTGCTCTTTTCAAGCTGTGTTTCAATGTCCAGGACATCACATCACATTGGCGCTCAGCTGGTGTAAACTGGAAGGGTCCATTAACTTCCCAATGGGGAGTTAAGCATTACTGAAGTGTGATCTCTTAGAAGCGATGCAGTCTGGGAGGACGGCTCATGTGAGTGCGTAAAGCACATTCCTTTTTTAATATCAGGAGTGCTAGCAATTCATCACTGTGCATTTTGAACTTGGATGATTGTTTCCCTAGTCTGTCTGCCCATGTTATGACTGATTATAGTAGCTGTCCTCAGTTTCCTTGCTACCAAACTGATGTGTAAAGATCATCATTTTATAGTCACTCATATTTGCATGCGTCTTTTCCACCTGTGGGGGGGTTGCTACTACCTGTGGTGATGCCGTGCATGTATCTCTGGAGTTTGGAATCACATGGCACTACTAGAACTGTGTGCTTTAAGAGGACATGCATACACCAAGCCTCATAAATTAACTTTATTGCATTTGGAGATAGCTTCCTAGTAATGGCTAGATTGTCTCCTAGATCATATGCTTACGCAGGGCATAAAATAACTATAAAGGGAGGCTTGGGTGAGTACTTCAGATACAAATGTCTACATACTTCTAATATTAGGTGAGAGGACTCCAACAGAGATATCTAGAAGTTTGTCACCTGTGTTGCATGAAATCCAGAATTGCTGCAGTGATCTTAATGCTGCTATGGATGAGAAAATACTCAGTTCAACTGGTACTTTGAATGACTTTTTTTTTCAGTATGAAATAAATCCCATACCAGCGGATGCTTGTAACTTCTATTGCGAAGTTTGTCAAGTGGATGTTCTATCCGTTCTTTTCTTGGTTTAGGTTTCTAGGATAGATAACAGCAATGACAGGTAATTTATTCCACAGTCTTCTTTAAATTTCCAGATCTTATGCTGTAGCTAATAATCCTAGATATACCTTAAGGTATATCAGTTTTGTAATTTAAAACTGGGCAGTGCAACAGAAAAAAATCTTTCTTATGGAGAGTAATGAGCAATAATTTTACCAAAACTATATATCTAGTTAAAAATATAAATAAATCAAAGAATTTTTGTTGAAGAAATCAAGTGGAAAATGAGTGGCAGAAATTACTCTTCTTTTACATAAGGCAGTGCTTTGCTTGTCTTCATTGTAAGTTGATGAGATCTACCTTAAACACAGAGGGATATAGATAATTGCAATGAGTTATAAATTGAATATGAGTCAGCAATAGAGGGAGTAATAAGAGAGCACAAGTGGGAGAGCAGCTGTTGGTGTGTGTGAATTTGCATGGCTTACATATCAATTTGGCTGTTGCTGAGCTAGTTATAATCTGTCCATACTGTCATTACTGAACGGAACTCTGTTTCATCCCCACAAACCAACTTTGCTTGGTGCCTAATACATGGTTCTGCATCTAAATAACAAATGTTCAGCCATTACATCATTTTTGAAACATTGCTGGGGACCAGAATGACATCTCTGAATCACTGGAACTGTAACTGGTAAATGGTTTGAGAGCCCTTCTGTTGAGCTCTAACCAGGGCTAATTTCAGCCTATGAACCACATACAAATGTGGAGATTTAGTGCAGGAAAAAAAAGTAGGGAAAGCTAACAATGCCCATAATCTAATAAAACATACTGCCCAAAGAGGTAAGCATATAATGGGCAATGTCAGAGCTTATGGTTTAACTAATCCACGAGATAGTTTAGTTAGCTTTAAGGAAAATGTGGTTAATTTAGCAATAGTGGTAGTCATGAATACAGGAGATGCCCACATTGTTCATTTCCTTAGCAACAGTCTATATGATGAGGCAGAGTGAACCTTCATCAGATTTGTAGATTATGTTAAATTATGGGAATAGGTTCAGATACCAAAAGGCAGAATTTTAGACCAGGGAATTTTGATAGTCTGAAGGACTGAGCCAGAAGACTTGCAAAGTTCACCAAGGAGAAACTGAAGTTCTGCATGTGGGCTGGGAAATGCTCCAAAATCTCACACAGAGCTCTGCAAAGCCTGGGAACTCACTGCTGAAAAGGACCTGAGAGATACAGTGGATCTTCATGGAAAGGCTATATCTGTACAGAGTCAAGCAAAAAAAAAAAAAACAAACAAAAACCACAACAACAAAAAAGAGCTATTCCAGCATCAGTTCATTGTTGACTGTGCTTAGAATCTTGTCTGGCAAAGACGCTGTATGACAGTTATCCTTGGACCCCCTAGTCCAGGTGTATCCAGTCAATGCATCTCTCTGTTTCTCAACAGGCTTCTTGTCCTGCTAATGCAGGTCTAGTAACACAATCAGAATAATACTTTTATTTCCAGTTACCTTTTTGTTTCAAGCAAATAGGTCAAGCTTTAATGTGTTTCACATCTTAATTTCTTCAAGCAAATCTGTCCCTCCTAGTCATTTAGCTATTGTCATATCGCCTCTTTAGTGAGGAGAGTCATAGGCTTCTGGTTGGCTGCACATTAAACACTGAGGAGCACAATTTTCAAGTTCTGAAGTTGCTATAAGCAAGAGATGCAACTTCTGTTGCTAACCCCAAAGGCCATTACAACATCTAGCATGATGACATGAACAAACAATGTTTTTGTACCATGGCGTATGTTAAATTGTACAACATTGTCCTTAGAGGAACTTAATGAATATAAAGGATTTAACATCTAGTAAGGTCCTCAGGGGCATAGCCTGTCTAAATCTTTCTGTAAGACATGAAATCTCACTGACTGAATATGTATGGAAACCACTTACAAGAAACTCATCTTAGCTATTCAGCCACGATCCTATGGGTGAACTCTTTGTTTCAGTATAGCAAAGACCTTAAGAACATGAATGCCCCCTTAACTTCATAATAATTATGCTTATTTTTCAAGTTATACAGAAAAGCTTAAAAGCTTTTGTGGTTCATCTCAATAAGTTCATCTCAGTAAGAGTAACCATTGCATTTACTTTGGAGACAGTTCTCTCAGAATTATGAATATATATATATATTTTTTTCTCTGTTGCTGCTTAAGGGAACTGGGACTGTTTACTCTGGAGAAGAGGAGGCTGAGAGGAGACCTCATTGCTCTCTACAACTACCTGAAAGGAGATTGTAGCGAGGCTGGTGTTGGTCTCTTCTCCCAAGTAACTAGTGATAGGACAAGAGGTAATGGCCTCATGCCATGTTTAGATTGCATATTAGGAAGAAGTTATTTACTGAAAGAGTGGTTAGGCATTGGAACCACTGGTTCTTCCTGGTGGGAATTGGAAGAGTAAAAGTGAGAAAACTCATGGGCTGAGATAAAGACAGTTTAATTGACCATTGTACCTATATAAGACACTTGTAAATAACCCACAGAACTGTGTGTTAACCCACTGCAGAAATGGTTATATGGAAGAATTTTTCTTCATAGAGGTTCAGGGAGTTTCTGCCAGTGTAGCTAAAGGATTTCTGCATGGACCTCTGTAACAGACACTCTGTCATTGTTCAGATGAAGATGGTCTAGTTCGAGAGATTTCATTCCCCATGTGGCAAACCAATGTCAGATGCCAAGATCCTGATAATTATAGAAGTTTGTTTATTTTATTTAACACTCTGAACTGTGAGTGTCTGTACAACATGACACGTTATATCATTTTTTGAAGAGAGAGAACTGGCAATCAGACCAGCCTTCACATTACCCTTTCCCCATTCCTCGATCTTTGTTATGCTTTACAGGTCCTGTTAAGTATCTTCAGCAAAAAGTAGATACGCACTCTTGAAAAGTATCTTCGATTTTCAGAACTTGGAAGATACATCCTTCTCTCTGGACGTCTTACTACATGTAAATTCTTTGGTGATAACAAAGCCAGCTCATAGAATCAGGCTTGCCTAGGAACTAAATACACAGTCTGGAAAAAGTAGCAGGAGAGCAGAAGACTGGAGATCAGGATAAAGCATTGCTGGTTTTAGTAGGATTCTGTGTTTTTTAAAGTTAAATACTGATAGCACTGTGGTGCAGTAAATTTGATTGTTTTGTGGGATGGTCAGTGTCATAGGTACTACTTTAAAAAAAAAATCCTTCTTGAATGTATGGTACAGATTAATGAGCTGTTTTTTAGAGGACTGTAAAATTAGCCACCAAATTAAATATTACATTTAGATCATAGTGAAGATTTTAAGAACTACATTCCAATAATTTATTTCTAGATTAATAGATCTTTTCTTTAATAGTGGCCATTGTGATGATTTCTGTTGTAAAGTGCTTCATTAATGTGAATAGATATAAGAAAATCTGGCCCTAAGCATACATGGACTTCACTAATAAAAAAAATGGGAAAGAAAAGAAAAAAGCTGTCTACCACTTTTTGCGGTTTCTCCATCAATATTAGACTTTTTATTATACATTCTGAAAAAAAAAAATCTACAGATCCTTTAAACATGATTTCTCACTAGAGAAATGTGGGAAAAGATTCCTGATGGATGACTGGAAAGAGTTGAGAATGAATAAAATGAAATAGCAAACTGTACGCAGATACTTTAGAGAAAACCAACAGAAAATCTGAGTCTATGTAGGATGGAAATGAATGAGCTCTAGGATAATGTTTGTTGCTGAACATACAGTAGGTCTTGATAGAGGCATCCAAAACATGTTGTAGAGCTACGGATGCAGAAAAGAGTTATCTAAGTGGGAAAAGATGAAGCCTAGAGTCCTATCCAATTGTCATAC
Source organism: Coracias cyanogaster (assembly GCA_033124195.1). Taxonomy (NCBI): domain Eukaryota; kingdom Metazoa; phylum Chordata; class Aves; order Coraciiformes; family Coraciidae; genus Coracias; species Coracias cyanogaster. The sequence continues at coordinate 150,976 of JAVSBS010012874.1, read as the reverse complement.
CAGAATTTGTTGAATCAGGATTAAAGAAGTTCTGTGAGGCTTGCCCATGAACACCACAAATTTTGCACCGTGAAGTTATACAGACATTACTTAGATAATGTTGTTAAAAGAGAAACAGAAACATGGACAAGTCAAAAAGCCAATGTGGAAGGAGTAACAGCCATGTCTGTGGGTTGTCCCATGTTCGTTCTCCACTGAGGATTGACTAGCTCTGAAATAAAAGTGCAGTTGTCAACTTATCTCGATGCAGAAACAGTGATATTATTTTATGCTGCACTTCAGTGGCACTGCCTGATTTACATCTTTTAAAATACTTTTTAGCTGCAAAGTTTTCAATAATTCTGTCACTAAATAAAATGTCAGTCAGGAACTAAAATGTCAATGTAGCCATATTCATTCACATCGTAAACCACTTCTCATGTTCCACGTGTGCTATGTACTAGAAGACATTACACTTTCCCACTTTTGAAACTCAAGTAGGATAAAAAATGTTTACAAATTAAAATTGTCACCTCAGGTTTTCAGGATATACAAATGTGTATATATTTGCTTAGACACAACTGAGACTATAGTCTTAAATTTGGCCAGGTACGTAGGATTCTTTTTAGTCATTTCAATGGATTTCTATTCTTAATGTGGCTTAGTCTGGCAGGATTTGCAATTGTTACCTTTGATGGCTGGCCTTTAAAAACAACTTTTATACTGTAGACTTTATAGGGCCAGTATTCTCTGAGGTACATAAATTACCAACAAAAAGGAAAATCAATCTAATTGTAGCCCCTTGGGAATAATGCTAATAATAATTAATGAGTAAGAACTGTAGATTCCATCCAAGTATGTGCAAAGAGGATTGCATACAACTATAAATTAGAAAGGACCTGGGATGGATGGAATTTACAAGTATTTGTTAGAGTGCCTGCCACACACATTCACAAGCCAGAATAGATTTATAAAAAATATTGAGGAAAGATGCCACTAACAGGTTAGAGGAAGAAAACACCTTGTTTAAATTGGAAATAAAAGAGAAAATGGCTGATGTTGGAATGTTTAAGACATGTAACTTTCCTTGCCTGTGATTGCTGGACACATTAGTAAAAAACTGGACAAATATTGAAACTAATTATAGGTTTATTGGGAAGGAAAAAGGGATGCTGAAGGAATGCTTCTGGGGTAAAGAACCAGCTGATGGATATCAAAGTTGTTAAAGAGCAATACATTGAAAAAAACCTTGTACAGTGGGTAGATGAAAAAAAAAATTTCACAGCATATCACATGAATAGACTCTGACTGTCTGAAATGATGAAAGTGCATCTTTTGTTGGAGAAATGTAGACAAATTAATAAGGGAAAGCATGTACTACACCAGGAAAATAATGGTAAAATATGAAACAAGATAAAAGCACAATGGGAGATTTACCAAAGTGACTGCTAGTCCCTTTTGCAATTTGTTATATTCCTGTTTCAGCTGCAAGTGATGGAAGAAAAGGCTACTTAATGATTCAAGAAGGGGACAGGGAGCAATTTCACGACAGATTTATATAGGTGTCCTGTAGTCGTATGGCTGTAGTGAGGTAGAGGTTAATTGTTTGAATTACTCTCTGAATATTTTTGAAGCTTCAAGCAAACACCTGACAGAAGGACAAGGAGGAAGTTAAAAGTCTGTAAGATAACACAGACAGCATGGCTTCCTGTGTTTATTGGAAGGCTGAAGGGCAAGGACTGAGTGCAATCAATGACGTATAATGTAGATAGATCAACATAGATGTATAATTATTATTGCTATGAATATAATTAGAATGAAATATATGCCAGATAAAACTGAATTGGCTGGATCTTGGTTCAAGTTTCAAAACCAAATGAGCAGCACATTTCTGCTGAGAGCCTCTTGGTAGATGGATGTGGCCAGAAGATACATAGGTAGAAGAGATTAGGTAAAATTTATCTGGAAAATGTGTCTATGGAGAAGAGCTGGTTAGTTTTTTTAAATTGTTCTTTATAATAAAAAGAAAATGATGTAAAGTGAATTATTAAAGAACAGTGGAAACTGGAAATGACTAAATTTATCTTGCTAAATTTGAGAAATCCACAACAAGAATATCTTTGTTTAAGCCAGCTGTAGTCACTCCATTTATAGCCAATGGAGAGAAATGGACGTTTCTAGGACACAATTCCTTTCATCCTAATAAAGACATCTAAATTAGGCCAGATGAATTGCACTCAAGTAATGACTATGTCTTCCCAATGAATATGAAAGAAATTTAGATGCCTGCCTCATATGTAGATATCTACATTTGTAGACATCTTGGTCAGGGAATATGAATCTCATTCTGAGATTTAATTTGGAGTGGCACAGGGGAACACTAGTCACGAGATATATTAAAGCAAAGGCATTGGGTAAGAAAGGATTCTTAAAGTTAAGATAACATGACCCAAAGATGAATACTCAGATTCAAACATTGTGAGATATCAAGCATCATGAAGTCAGAAGCGTTTCACCTTAAGATATAGACCTCAAGCAGAAAATAAGTATTAAGAAAGTGTTAAAAAATATTCATGTAAAAAAAAAGGTTTTCCAACCATTCTTTCAATTCCTTATGAAGTATGTGCTAGATGATGTATACAGTAAATATATTTTTAAAAAAAGGGAAAAAGTGCATTGCATCAGACTTTTCATTTTGATGAAAGTATTCATTTGATCATTTATGTCGAGACTAGCAGAAATGTATCAGTATCTTCATCAAGAGCTGAGAAACAGCTGGGTAATTAAAAACATGAGCAAAAGATCAATTGTTTTTTGATCTTTTGGGACCTAATGACAGACAGCACATCAAAACTGTATAAACTGAGGTTAGATTTATGTTACATTTTTTCACAGTATCATTCCCATTCCTTTCCACAGGAAACTATGGTGGAAAAAGATGATCATAACAATAGTAGTTATGGTGGTATTATTATCCAGACCAAATACAAATGAACATATGGAGTGTGTTGAGAATATGCAAATTTTTAAGGCTTTCTGGTGATTTCAAGAATCACAGATTAGACACTGAATAAAAAAAAAGAATCTCTGCTGGAGGCACAAGTATTTAATTCTTTATAGAACTGGAAGATTGGAAGTAAAAAACCTGGCATATTATAAGAAGCTGTACGCTGTCAAGGATATTCAGGAGCTGAAACCTCATTACAATTAAAGGAAATATGTTTGGGAGGTACATACCTGGTTTTGAATTTGAGACAATTTACATCTATAAGCTCTTCTTATAGCTCATATTTGTCAGGTCTTCTATAAGCTCATATTCATCAACCATCTGGTATAGCACAACTTGAAACTCTGATGAACTTAATTTAAATTTGTCCTTTTTCTTCTTGGTCCAACCTTTCTCATAACCCTACAGAAACTTCTTTAGAGGGTGTACCTCAAGCACAGAAAAGCCACCAGTAGTTCAGACAGCTTCCTAATTCCATCTTTGTCTTTATGTCTATAGAACTTTTCTCTGTCTGTCTCCCTCTCCATCTCCCTCTTCTCCCAAGATATAAAGGTAAGCCTTTAGAAGACACAAGCAGTTAGCATATCATCAAGAAATCTGGGATTCATTATAGTGCATGGACAATAAAATAAGCACGAAGTGTGCAGGCTCTATGTGGATCACTGTACGCTATATAAGAGATGCTTTAGGTCATTAAAGGGATTGAAACTGTCAAAATAGAGTCATACTAGTACAGGCACACTTTATTCATATTATATTTGGGAAAAAACCAAGATGTATTTAAAATTTCTTTAATAGGAAAGGCTTCTTGATACTGGATAACACTAGGCATTTGTTGCAAACCAGATCTGCAGTAGAAAAATAATACATCAGGACTTAACACCTTGAAAATTGAACTGTAGGAAATACATTAACATATGCTTGTGGAATGGTCTTCCTCTGGCAATGTTAAGGATTCAGTGCTGTAGTAAGTAAAACCAAATTATTTCTGTGCATAGTCTTTATTGCAAATGTCTGCTCTTGTTCTGTTGGTAAATGGCTTACAATTGATTTTGATACTCTACAAGTATATTATGTTTATTATTCATAAGAATTTTCCAAACAAATGTGCTTTTAAGTAATTTCCAGGCTCTGAGTCATTTGCTAACTGCTTTCTTAGATGCTGTGCTACGGATACAATCTGTCACATACTGGTATTAATGCAACTTATTCTACACTGAACTTGGGGTCAAGCCGTATTCACTAGCCTTTATGTGTTTTATTATGCTAGTTGCTCATACGTTTTTCTGAGACTTAATTAGGTGGCAGATATTCAAACAAGAAAAAAAGAGGAATGAATAAGAAATAATACACTTTGCTTTTTTTACAATAAAAAACCCATTGGATTTAATAACATCTCAGGATACAAGAACCTTTTTGCAACTGAAAATCACCTATTCAGAAACAGACAAATAACTAACAATACCTCATGAATCAAGAGAAATTGGGCACTGTGCCTCTCTTTCCTGCAGTGAATTCAGATGCCATGGACAACAGGCACCCTATTCTGCTTTAATCTTGGAAAGTATAAGGTATAACCTTAAAAATTTGCAGTTTCAAAAATAAAACAGGGACAAGGAAAGAGATGCAAGATACAAGTAGAGAGAAAGGAGTGATGACATGTTCCATATTTTTATTTTGTTTGATTGACTTTGATTTGAGGGTAAGGCAGATTTTATTATGGAGCAATAAATTACATAGAAGAACAAAACAAGAGACAGGGGCACTGCAGTGGGGCGAGTGCAACAAGGAAAAGGAAAACATGGTGACAGAAATAAAATGTAGTGTGAGGGAAAAGGTTGCAGTATAGAAGGGGAGCTGGTCCTGGATCACTGCTCCTGAAGCTATGGTCCGACACTCTTGGTTTGTCCAGCCTGAAGGTCTCTGGGTGCTCAGCTTCCCACCTGTCCTCTGCCCGCTGCTTCTTTCACTAGGACCTGGGTTCAGTGGTGAATGTGGTGAAGATGGAAAACTCTTGGATGCATGAACCGAAGCAGGCATTTGAAAATGAGATGGGGTTCTTTTTTCTCATTGATTTCACTTTGTTAATTTATGCAAAAGCTCAGACTGAACGAGTTATTTTTCTAATTATACATAAATCCTTATATTAACTACTGCATAATTTCCAGTTAATTCCAACTTTTTGTATTATTTTACTACCATGCACCAAAGAACTGTACCTACATGGATTCATTCATTCTTTGATCTGTCCACAGGCAGGAAAAATTCAAAGTAACTCAGTAGATCACAAGCAAGGCTTTTGTCATATGGAATGGTTGAACAGTGAAACCTTATTTTTGTGAAACTGTCAGTATTTTCTCACTCAAAGCAATGATTCAATCATTCAAAATGCATGGATGGATAGGTCATCTGACTGTATTCTATTCATCAGATCCACCCTGAAGCAAGAAAAGCAAAGCTAATGGATCGTACAAAATGAAACAGCGAAGTCACACAAATGCAAACAACATTTCTCTCTCTTTTAAGAAATTAATGTTGAACAACATAATGTGTCAGTTCCTGTTTTCACTTCAATACATTCATCATCAAATCTTCCCCACGCTTCCTTTGAATCAAATAAAATTGCTTTGCTTTTTAGGACACTAATGGAATATCAAAGGATCTAAAAAGGAAAAAAAATTTAAAAGAAAAAAAAAGAATTATAAATGATATATTTTGACCTAAATAATGTAAATCTTCTTAGACACAAAGTTTTAGAAGTTGTAAAGTCCTATAATAAACATTTAGGTATGTGATGGCAGTTTTATTGATGTAGACAAATATATGTAGCTTATGTCCATGCACAGAAGTTCCAACTGTTAATGCTGTTTCAAAAAGTGATCACAGAAGAAAACTAAGTACACTGTATTTTGTGCAATATATATGTTTGCTCATGTGTATGCATATTCATACAGCACTATTTAATGAAAGAGATTCTGTTAGCATTCAGTCTTGAATGAAGGTACATCCTTTTCAAATTTACAGAATATCAAATTGGAAATTTTGTTGTAGTTCAATTTGTAATTAAATATCTCTTATTTAAGAAAAATATTTTCCAGAAGGTAAAGTGTCATTGACGCGGCTGTAATCCAGGGCTGATCATCGGATATTCATTCTTTTAAGATATTTTCTCTTTCTCTCTCAACTTTTTTTAACCCACTGGATACTTCACAGCTTTTTCAGTAAGCTGGGTGCCTTAAGATAGTTTGACTCGTTTCAGATACTCATTTTGGAATGAATTAAATTTTGTCCTGGTAATTCTTGTTCCTCACCATAGCTATGAAAATGATCGTAGTGTGGCTGGTGTAGTTGGTTACAATGGCATTGTCTAAAGCAAGGTGAGTTGAGAAGCTTCCTTGTCACAGAATCATAGAATCACAGAATGTTAGGGGGTTGGAAGGGACCTCAAAGATCATCTAGTCCAGCCCCCCTGCCAGAGCAGGATCAC
>JAVSBS010012874.1:109680-144403 GCA_033124195.1 Coracias cyanogaster | reverse complement strand
CATAAGGGAGATGTTCCACTCCCTTCATCATCTTGGTGGCTCTGCGCTGGACTCTCTCAAGCAGTTCCCTGTCTCTCCTGAGCTGAGGGGCCCAGAACTGGACACAATGCTCCAGATGTGGCCTCCCCAGGGCAGAGTAGAGGGGCAGAAGGACCTCTCTTGACCTACTTGCTACTCACCTTGTAATACACCCCAGGATGCCATTGGCCTTCTTGGCCACGAGGGCACACTGTCCTCAGCTGAACAGACAGATTCTCCCAAAACACAGTACTTAGAATGAAATAACCTAATTCTTTTTATGTAACTTGGAGATGTACATTTGAGTCCTGGAAACAGTATAGACTGTTGGTGATGCACGAGGATAAACACGTACTCAGATATGCTAGCAGGACAAAGGATTACAGTCAGTTATATTTTTCCTATTTGCATGGCTCATTGTCCTGGTTTTAGCTGGGATAGACCTACTTTTTCTTCTTACTAGGTAGAATAGTGCTGTGTTTTGGGCTGCTGAGCGGCTGCATGGTGTTTGGCTGCTGCCTGGCTTCTAATCACAACACTCGTGTGAAAGGATATAAAGCACAATGAACATTGCTAAAGGCTTCTTGTCACCTAAAATGAGTTATTTGCTCATTCGGGGTCTCAGTTCATGTGCAGAAACAACTATCATCTTTTTCCATTTCAGGCATTTGCATTAAAAAGTCTTTAAGACAGAACTGGTATTTGTTATGTGTTTTCTTAGTGTCATTTCCTAAAGAACTCTGCTTACTATGAACCTATGGAGAAGTGCAAACATACCAAAAATAATGAAAATAAATCTGTTTGTTTGTTTTTAATCATAGCTACCAGTGTTAGAAACACGTACATTTTAAAGTAGTTTAGAAATACCAGTCTCAGTGCTCTGAGACCATACCAGCGTTCTCAGATGTTGCTTCCCTGTATTGTAAAAAGAAAAGTCACATCCAGGTGAATGACTGTGAGGAGGAATATTCCATGACACAATACCAAAGGAGAATGTTAAACTTTGCATTTGGAGATGTAAGCAAACTGGTTGCTTCGTAAAATATTATCAGTAGTACAGGAAACTCCCAGGGCCTATTCAACAGCCACAAAAGGAGCTTTAAAAAGACTGCGTAATTGCCTGCAAAGAACTGTCTGATCATTAACTGTTAACCTGAAACTTCAGTAATGTTTTATTTTACCCATGAGTGCTTTTTCACTTTCAGAGTGAGCTCTGCTGTACTGTCAATCTTCCCAGAAAAATCCCCTTGACTTTGCTGGTGCTTTATACAAAACTCAACCTGCTCTCTGCCCAAACATTGCCTGGCATGTTGCTGGCACAAGCAGAAAGTAGTAGAATAAAATAATCACTTACATAATGTAATTGGAAGGATTGCCAACAATAATATGGGATTTTTTTGTAGCAAAACCACAAGGAGAAGAAAAACCGTGGAGATGATCTTTTAAACCAAGTCCAAAAACACATTATGTGCTCGTTAAGCTGGATTGTACAGTTGTCCTCCACCCCCTCCGATTCAGTATGTACTTCTTGCACTGGGTTAAGCAATGTGGAGCTTTAAGTTTGTGTCCTGGAAGCATTATAGACTGTAGACAATGTTAGCTTGGTATAGAGCTAGCATAAATACAGGCAAATACACATAAGCAAGCTGGAGTTTCTATAGGAGCTCTGTTTCTCCCATTAACAGCACTAGGTGTGGCAATTCCGTCCCTTTTTACTGCGGGGCTAAATAGCTGGTATGAGTAACATATTTAAGCAATAACATTGCTATTAGTGCAGGAGCTACCACATTTACAGGAAATGTGATTATCAGCTTGTATATGTGCACCCTGTATCACGGATAACTATGCACTTGTAGCATGCAATATAATCATGTGCTTTTTAACTTAAGGATGAGCAAACATGGGCTTTGCTGTATCTTTTGAAAAGGATACAGCCAAAAGGCAGATTCCTAGGTAAAAATGTCCCCCAGCACTGTCAAATTATTTAAAATAGATAAATTAAACTAATTTTCAGTTGTCTTAGTCACTCAGACGGAAGAGGAAGGGTGCTAGATAAAAGAACTTGGGAGAAAATGTAGATGAAGTATTTCAACTAAATAAAAGATCAGGTAGTGTGTAGCTTGTACATGGTAGCTCAGTGATAAATTAAAGCCAAGACAGTGTTTTATCGATGCCCAATTAATGATGACTGAAGCATAATTACACAAGCAGTTGCGATATGTTTAACCTGTAGTTCTTCCATGTTAAGGTCAGGAAAGGCATGAAACGCTGTGAAAAGGAAATTGAGCTATGGTTAGAAGGGACTTTTATTACTATTTGGGGATATGAGCTCATGGGTTCTCACAGATGGAGTTAGGGAAGAAAGAAAAAAGAAAAAATCTAGGAAATAAAAACTATAATAGTAATAGACTTAAGTAAGGAGTAAGTAAGATTGAAATAGAGATTTCTATGACTGTTATAATTAGTAGAATTTTTGGGAGGTGTTTTCTTATCTTATTCTAGTTTCTTGGGGGTAGCCTGGAAAGGGATTTTACACTGTAGGGCAGTACAGAACAAGAGCATAACATAAAGCTTTTACTAGCGGCTCTTACATTTTTCCCCTTGACTCTGAAGTGAGTCTCACAAGCTGGAGGTATTTTAGAGTCTGAATTCACATCTCTGTCTGCTGTGAGAATACTGTGATTCTAAGGCCAGAAAGAGCTTCTATGACTGTCCACTGTCATACAATGTTCATGTCAGTCATTGAATAATTCTCAGAAACTGGATGGAGGAATAAGCATAAGTAATCTTATGAATATGCATTTTATAATTTATAATTATTTCATATTTTCACATAGAACCTAAACTCCATGATTCTTACCATTACAGCAGACTGAAGAGATGTATATATGTGTGTATATATATTTCTTTATTTATTTTAAGTAAATGTAACTTTGCTTGAATTTTCTAATACCAACAAGGAATTGAACTGATGTCTTCTAATTACTTTTTTTTTCTTAAACTCATCCTAATCTCTATCTTTCTGTTCTCTGTTTGCAATGATATAAATGAAAAGTTTAAATAAACACACATAAATGAAAGAAGCTACAGGTCATCCCAGGCAGTGGGTTATAGAAAATCAAAAGCAACAGAATGAAAATGAAAAAAACTTTTTGTTTCTCTTGAAGCTATTCAGATAGTTGGTGATGAGGTTTGTGGAGAAACAGAAAAATAATTCTGTGCTTGAGCTATCTAACATAAGACTGAATAAAGCTTCTTAAACTATGCTATAGAGAATAATTCCACACTAATGGCACATGAACTCAGATGATCTCAGATTATCTTCTCCAAAGCTGATTCTTACGGGGCTACTTTTTTTCTCTGATATACCCATTAATGGCTTATAAAGAAGAAGTAAAGAGAGTGACTGCCAAACGTATTAATAGAAAAGTTCCCTCTAATTGGTCAAGAGATCTTCTTAGAGGAAGACACCCATTACAGCCTCTAGTACCTCAATCAGAATATTATAAATAATGTTACATCTTTTCCTTAATGTAATTAATTTATTCTCTTACATGCGTCGATTTGTGGTTGCATGTTAGAAAGAAAGCTTGACAAACCGATGTAGAAGATGATTTAATTTGTTGCATGATTTATGCCAGTTTTTTAAATTGTCAGTACCTTTGTGCTCCAATATGGTTGTTTTGTGTGATCAGCAAAGTGACTTTGGAGTTATAACCAAAGCAGAGCTCTCACGGTACCGTGCTGGAAGTAAACAGCTAGGGCTCGTGTGTGCAACTGGCAGTGCACCCAGAGCATCGATGGTATCCATAATAGCCACTATAAGCAAGGTGATCTGGGTTGTATCCCCGCTCTCGCAGTGAAGGAGGAGACATGTAAAGTATGAAAAGTAACTACAACTACAAGATCCTAAATGGCTGCACATGTGCTACAGTATACAAAAATTTCATGCTATGTTGGAAATTAAAGTTAGAATAAATCGCAATGTGACATCCATTCTATGACCCCCAAGAAAGAACTCCTAAAAAAACCCAAAAGAGCTTTTCCTACTCGATCAAGTCTCATAAGCCATTACTCACAACAATATTGTCTAATAGCTAAAGAATATTTTCACTGGAGCATTGCTGTTGTATGGTGTTTCATGGTCTGTTAAACACTAGTGCTGTTGTGGCTCCTGCAAACTTTTTTGTCTTGTCCTTGGAAAGCACTTCCATGTACTCATCAATAAATCAAACCATAATGAGAGTTAATGAAAGCAGAATCTTTGTTCAGTAAAATAATTAAGCCACTTTTTGTTATTCACTCAGTAAAATTATGGTTGGTTACACATGGCAGATGATAGTGCAGGTAGAGATTGCCAGGAGGGCAAGCCATCATCAGTTCTCCCCAGTGGGACATTCCCCAGCTCATCCTGAGGCTTATAAATACTTCCCAAATTACTTGACTTCCTGTGAAGTAAATGAGGTACAAAATCAGAATTAAGGGATAAATGTGAGCTTAAGTATATCAAAGAGTTATAAAAATTGCAGACCTTACTTTTCCATTGTCTTTACAGAGTGCTTAGTTTAAGACTGCATGGACTTCAGGTCTCCTCTGTACAGTAAAGGATTTGCACATTTCATTCCTACTGCCATTGCTTTCATTCTTGTCTACCTACCAGCCACTCAAGGATCTATTCTGGGAATTTGAGACACCCAGCTGAGCTCCCACAATTTGAACTAAAGACTGAGTTAAAAGAGCAATATTTTCTCACTATTGGTTTGTACCAAAGAGCCATATTCAATCATAAAATCATAGAACACCAGGTTGGAAGGGACCTCAAGGATCATCTGGTCCAACCTCTCTTAGCCAAAGCTCAATCTAGGTAAGATTACCCCATCACTTTCCTGGTGAGATTATTCAGTGATTGATTGTTCTTGTTGTGAAAAATTTTCCCCTTGTGTCCAGTCAGAATCTACCCTAGTGTAACTTGTAACCATTACCTCTCATCTTTTCCATAGGACTCCTTGCAAAAATGGAATCTCCATCTTCTTTGTAGCCACTCTAAATACTGAAACATGGTGATGAGGTCTCCCGTAAGCCGCCTTCTCAAGTCTGAACAAACCCAGTTATCTCAGCCTTTCCTCACATACCATCTTCCCAGTCCTTGGATTATCGTTGTGGTCCTTCTCTGGACCCTGTCCAGCCTGTCCACATCTTTTTTTGTGTAACAGGGACCAAAACTGAACCAAGGAGTTTGGCCTGAAAAGTGCTGAATGGAGTGGGATAATGTCTCTTTTATTTCTGCTGGTGATGCCCTTGTTGATGCAACCCAGCATCCTGTTGGCCTTTGCCACAGCAGCACACACTGTTCACTTATGTTGAGCTTGTTGTCCACCAGGACCCCCAGGCCCCTTTCCACAGAGCTACTCTTGATCCAGAGAGATCCCAGCCTGTTCTACACTCCTGGATTATGTTTTTGCAGGTGCAAGACCTTATGCTTGTCCTTGTCGAACTTCATAAGGTTCTTGTTAGCCCACTCCCCCAGCCTATCCAGATGCATGGTGGCTCCTCTGAAGTGTCGACTTCCCCACTCGGTTTGGTATCATCAGGAAACTTAGTCAACACTTGAACGTTCTTCCGTCCATACTCATATTCTGGGGCAGATGACATGACAACATGGCTTCTTACATGGTATGAATCTGAGATTATGATCTTACTGTTGTTCCCAGACTTGTCTCTGTCCAGGGCCTGTGTCTTCACCAAATCTGTCATTCTACAAAGAAGAGTAGACAATTCCTGTCGGAATGAACCCACAGGAAATGTCTGCTGAAGAGTACACAGGTTTCTCAGTCCTCTGCTGCAAAGCATTTGTCTGCAAACTCTTTCTCCTTTTCACAGTTACAAAAGACATCTTGTAAAGAGAGTATCAAGTAAAGCAAATGTCTATCAGAAAGTCATACTCAGATTCCGTTGTTTGTGACTTGTACAAGTTTACACAAAGATGTCAGCAGTGGTGTATTTCTCTTCTCTGTTCCCACATGATATTCCATTTTAGCATTCACACAAGAGAAACTTCACCACTGCAAGGACCTCAAAATACAAAACATACAAAAGTCTTTTTTTATCTGTATTTGTTCTATTAAAGACAAAAGAATTTTATGAGATAGTGAACAATGAATTCTCTTTTGTTCTTCAGATATGGAAGCCATATCTCCTGGGTACAGAGTCTATTTACGTACAGAACATTGTCAGAAATGACACCAGCAATAATTCACTGGAGAAGCTGAAAATGGCAAGGCAATATGAGTCATCTTATTCCACGTAGCAAAAGAGGAGAGTTGTATTCTTTGACGAAACAAAATTGGACCTAAACTGTGAAATGTGTATTGCCCATTATTTGAAATTGCCAGTGAAAACCCTATGATTCCAAAGCCAATATGACTATGGGAGACAATAAGAAGCAGAGAGTAGCTCATTTTAGCCATTCTGCCAAAATCAATAGTATTTTAGAGAGCTTCAGTGAGAAATAACTTGTCATGCCAGTAACTGAAGCAGTGTGTGTCAAAGAAATTAAACTCTTCTTTTTACATGCTTTGGTGTAATTGAAGGGAATGTGAAGGAGGTATTCTGTCAGCCTTGCAGCATTAATAGGGATGGAAGTTACCTCTCCAGCTTGCTGCTCAGTAAAGCTGCGCTCAAGGTCAGCAAAACTTTTCCCTTAGTAAAGACTGAAGGGCTGGAATAGGTAGTGGGTCTAAACCAGATCAGAAGTGTTTGAATGATAGTTTGAGTGCCTTAATTTGGAAAACAGATCACAGCTACTCAGTGTGAGGTCAAGCAGTCCCTTTGTGGTAAAGGCAAGAGAATACTTCACCCCACTTCAACCATTTTTGCGTACGTGGTCACAGCTTCAAGGATGTTTGAAAATTGGCATTTTTTTAACCCTGGAAACCTACTCATTTCTGGCATGCATTAGAGTTTTTATTGATTAGGAATCTGTACATCTTTAATCTCTTGTCATGCCTTCCTATACCCAATAAGCTGGGACAAAGAGTGGGAAGCTGGGGTCAGGATCCAACACCGTAACAAGCAAGTGTCTCTCCTTCAAGAGGTCAATTTTCTCCCGGGCATTTGCGACCTGAAGAGATCACAGGTACATAAAAATCTGAGCTCCCTTTAATCTTCCTCTCTCAGACCGTTACACGTTTGCAACAACCTCTCATTACTAATAAATTAGCTGCAACAATTGAAGCATCCAGGGCTGTGTGACACCAAGCTTTAGATGTATTAACAGTGCATTAGATATGCTATAGACTGGAGGTTAAAACTATTAGAGTTAAGCATTTCAGTCTCCAATATTTGTTTTTTAGGAGTTAGAAAGAGCTGTTTTGCCTCAACTGGCTAAAATAATAAAATTGCAAAAATCAAAGAATAAATGAAACAAACAAAAAAACCAGGTTCTTATTTTTGCCCTGAGGGAAAATAATCCCTTAGAAGGCAAGATCCTCAAATTTGCTGATTAGTTTCATTTGCCAATTTAGCTTCTATGCAACAAAAACAGGATTTCGTAGCAAGATTGGTCTCGTTTAGTGATTTCACCTCTTGGCAACCCTCTTCACTGACTCTGCTGTTTCCAGAACTTTTCCAAAGGTTCTGTAGTCTTGAATAAAGCTGCAAAGTTCACTATCATGTTTTGGCCTCTGTGATTCCCCAGTTAGCTGGTAGTTTCTGTCTGCGTTCAGAATCTCAGCTGCTTATTTCTTACCATAAAAGCGTCACTTTCCAAAATTAACTGTTGTATGAAGGTCCCCTGCAGTGTTTCCTCTTTTTGTTAACATTCAGGAAAAAAGAGTGTGCCTGCACGGAGAGCCATAGATCAGTGATTAGTGTAGTAACATGCTTCTCTTTCTCCAGTCTCTACTTTGCGATGACTCTAGTTATAAACCTCCCCCTGATTACAGCAGCTGCTCTGCAAACAGTTTCACCATTGAGCCCTCAACTGCAAATTTTGCAGTTTACTGGAGGCATCGGGATTTAGTAGGGTTTTGGCTTCTATCTAGGGAAAACCAAAAAGGTTTCCAAATTAGTTTTACAAGGTCTCCCGGCCTAGTACCTCCAATCATTAGAGGATGACTCTAAAATCTGGGACTGTATGTACCATTATCCTCAACACCTGTTCTTCTGAGAAGAAAAGGAGGGGGAATTTATACTCAGAATTTCCCATGACCAGGAGATTTGTCAGAGAAGAGACCTGCTATACAATGTCTGATAAAGTTCTCTAAAATCACATATTTTTCTTCCCTTCTTTTGGCTTTCTTGTTTTCTATCTATCTATCGATTTATCCTCATATCTATTGACTGATTTATCCTATTTGTTTCCAGTCGTCTTTCCAGTGTGATACTAAGTAAAACTATAAAATATTAATAAAGAAATACAGAGTTGGCTAACTCTTTGACTGGGATTAGAAAGAAGACCATCATGGCGTGGCATCTCAACATCTGAACACACTTGAGCCTTTTTTTTTTCCTCATAAATGTTAATTCTTTAGATGAAAACACTTCTGGTGAAGTACCTATTCCTAGGTTGAAGTGTAGTTTAATTGGGCATTGTAAGTGGTATTTGTTCTACATTCACTTAATAATTTAACTTGAAAACATTTACCCTTGAGTATAAAGAACTAAATCTTTTCAAAACCCACTTAGCCTGTGAGTGGTTTTATTTTCTGAGGCATCCATAAATGACAACTAACAAAGTGTTTAAAAGATCTGTCCATAGTAATAATATTAAAGTCTAATGCTGTGAGGCTTCTGAAAATGTCATTTACATAGAGAATAATACTGCCACTCCTGGTTTTTACAGTTATTTTGAGAGGAAAGGAGTGTTATTGGCCTGCAAAAACTGATCTAAAACATTATTTTCTAACTCATTTTCATGTCCAATTTCTGGATATTAAATGCTGCAATGTAAAAATAATCTAATACAATTCTATTTTCTGTCATATGAGATTTTATTATACAGCTTTTAAATTTACTTTTACACTTTGCATAAGGTGATAAATCAGTATGTTCCAATAACAACAGCTGTTCAGTCACAAACATTATGGCCTTATGGCTTCAGAATACTAATTTCGACCACTGGTTATAAGGTATCAGATCTCAGGTGATTACTTTCCCAATGTTTACTTTTAGAGCCCTTTTTTAGACATCACTGAATATAAATATCAATATGTCAACAACTCAGCACAAACTATGCTAGAAAACCATTTATCTTTGTTTGTTGAAGTTTTGTAGATATTGATTCATGTTCATTTTTTTTTTCGTACAGACTCTTCTTAATGTAGCTACTTCAATGGCAGACAGTAAAGTATGTTCTTAATGGAATAATTTAGCATATTTCTCTAGACCAGTAATCTATTTAAAATGGAGTTTGTCAGACTCAGATGCCAGTGCCTATTCGTTCTTCAACAGGAAAAAGAAAAATAGTAGGTAAATAAGTGGATACATAAAACTTGTGAAACTCCATTTATTTACTCCACAAGAGAAGCGAAGCTTTTTACCATCATCATGATGACCTGTTATTGGACCAGCTGAAAAA
Source organism: Coracias cyanogaster (assembly GCA_033124195.1). Lineage (NCBI taxonomy): Eukaryota > Metazoa > Chordata > Aves > Coraciiformes > Coraciidae > Coracias > Coracias cyanogaster. The sequence goes on along the minus strand of JAVSBS010012874.1, from coordinate 134,808 downwards.
AATGCTGGATTCACACTGCCCTTATAAAACAGGTGTCAGACAAATCCTGATCTGAATGCACCCACCGTATGGATTTACATGTGATATACAGTGCTTGCACTGTTTTTTAAAATGGAAGGTTACTGTTGAAAGCTTGCAACAAAGTCCCAGTAGATCTTAAATTACTACTGAGACCTTCCACAGATTGTCTATGTGAACAAGGATTGGAAACTTAATTTCTTCATATCATTGCTTCCCTACCTTAACCCCACTTTAGATACGTCATTTGTCTTAAAATATGATAATTGAGTTGCAGTGACAGACTTGATTGATATCTGGCATTCCTGGTGAAGATTTTTAAGGCAAATAAATAGCCCTTCCTAACATCCCATCATGTTATCCAATGCTAAATCAGAGAAAATAGCTTTTCTTGACTAAAGTCGTAATCCCTGAATGTTGAAACACAGGCCACTGAGCATTACGCTAACTCATGGAACAGCAGAAGCAATGTTTAGTTACATCTGTATGTATTTCTTTAAAAGATAAATCAAATTGTTTCTTCTAAAAATACTCCTTTGTGGTAAATTTAAAGAGTTAATGGCGTCAAATGTGTTAGCAGTTCTATATGAAGCTTGTTCTATGCTATCTTGTGTATTTTAGGATTAGCTATTCCCATAAGAGTACAGCAGAGCATGTGGCTAAACTGGGCTAAACATAATATTTAATATATTAGAATCCCAGAAAGCATGTTCTTGTGTTTTTAACTGTTAGCACTAAGTCTTCCGTAGGAGTCTTGGCTTTCCCTGGAGTTGCATTAAGACCGATCACAAGTAGTAGCCACCATATAGATCTGCTTTGCTAGACTTTGTATAAGGCAATACAGAGAAATGAAAAGGGTTTACTGAGCATCACTCTGTACGGTCCGTGTTCACTGGAAAAACTGCTATAACACAATGTGCTCTCCTGCATGCCAAAGCCAATATAAATAGTCCCACCTTAAGTCAATGGGTGTGAAATTACAGCAAGATTGAACTACCACTTCGCTAAGTGTTTTAGTACTCACTTATATGGGGAATAACATATTCCGACACTTTTACCATCAAAGCCACCTTTTCAAACCTTATTTTTTTCTTACATGAAACAGTGTTTGTCACTTAGGTGGTGTTGGCATCCTTAACACTACGGAAGTTTCAAAGATGTGTATAGTTTCTAAGCGAAAAATTCCAGGGACCTCTGAAGGCAATTAGGTTTTTTCCCCTCTTATATTCTTCTGAAATACCATAAACGGACATATTTATCTTAAAATTCAAATAATATATTCAAGGTAATTAAATATAGCTAAAATATATTGCTTTTTTGAAACTGAAGAATGGCAAAACAGTGAATACTGTTCAAACTATTGTCTTTAATCTGCTGAGGAGCAAAGTAAATTTTCAACCCCTTAAAAAGTGTTGAAAACTTCAGGAAGTAAGAATTCCATAAAACATCATCTATAGCTCTTGGAGCAAAAAAGCATATAACACCTTAGAGAGTCACACAAATACTGTTTGCACACACCTCTCATGATTCTCGTAAAACTTGGGCAGCCTTCCTTTTGTGTCCTCTGCCAGAGTGTGTGGGGAGTAGCAAAAATAGCTCCTAAACAATACACTAAAGAGGGAGTTTTGTCTTTGGGATGGATTAAAGGTTTTGACTAAACGAATTACATTGCTGAAAGGAGCTTCAAACTGTACATCATCAGAACCATTTATTTGACATTCTAAGTCATCGTATGTGTCAAGGTGCAGCTCTACAGGATAGATTTAGCTATTTCCACACAATCCCTTCCCTTTGCAGATATATGTTTTGTTTGACAGCTGAAGCTCGCAGACAAAGTTCCTGCTGAAGATGCATGACTATGCAGAACAGTTCATTTTCTGTCTGCTAACTTAAATGTGGTGATATAAAGGAGACAAAAAGGGAAATACAGAGATACATCTGCCCAAGGTTATTTTATCTAGCCGGTAAGATATGTTAACCCCTTTTATTTGAGTTCAATATGCCAAGTCATATTGAACTCTCAAGTCATGTCCAACATTTGTGCCCCTGAACTTCAGAAGCATCCAGGTGATGCTAGAAAAAAGCACAATTAGCCTGTAGAGATAAGTAAGAGGTGGCATCTATCCCACCGCTGTCATATGGTTGTGCGGCCCTAAAGGAGTTAAATGGATGTTCTTAGGAGCTGGTGGTCACTATCCTAAGTTACAGTTGTTATTATGACTATACCATAAAAATAGTCCTTGGGTGTATTTTTCTTTTCCATTTCTCATTCCACTGCTCTGGGTACACTGTTCTAATGACAGATGTGTAGGTGTAGTCAGCAGGTGAGATGAGGACCAGTAATCTTAATAATTTGTCCCTCTGGCACTATACATAGGTTAAAGCAATGAGATAAACAGAAATGTAAAATGTTGGTGAACACACTTCCACCTTCTTTCATGTCAACTATCACCTTTTTTTGGGTTTCATAAAGTTATAAATTCAGCAATGATGCTCAAAAACTAATTCAGTGAAGAATTACTGAATACATAAAATTCTAGTATTATCCTTGAAAAAATTGTAAGCATGGGCTTGGGTACATTAAGCTCAGTTCAGAAAAAAAAAAAAATTGAAGAATAACTTCATATATTGCTATGTTTTTATCTTTAGCATACTTTTTTTTGCCTGAAAATCAAGCAGAAGAATTATGGGACATAATACTCCTTAGATTTTGTTCCAACTGTGTCTGTCAGGGATACTGAGAAAACCCTCCAATTTCCACCAAGTACTTCAGAGTGTGTAATGTTGTGCAACCATTGGTCTTTCTGCAGATATATTTATACTCCCAAGCATCAGCCACTCTTCTTATTCAGCTTAGGATATCCAGTTCGACCTAACCTGCATTATGGAAAAGATATCCAGGAACATAACAAAAAGTATCAGAAAATCTCTTGATGTCACACTGTATATTTGAAGGGGCAAATTTTTAGCTTCTGAAAATTTTTGTTTTTCCCTAAGCCCAGGGGAAGTATATTCATGGACCTGCTGAAACCCTAACTTCATCAAAACGAGTAATCAGCTAGAGTTTATGGTGCTGTCTGAAGAACTATGGTCCTACGGCCAACTCATGACACAGATGAGACCTCAAGAAGATTGGTTACCGGGTTCTGCCTCTTTTCTTGTTATTTGACTTTTAACAAGTAGCTTCACTTCCAAGGACCTTCCTTCTTGACTTTTGTATATTTTATTGTATTACACTGAGAATTACCCAAGATCATTTGTCTTTGTGTCTGCTTTTGCCATCAACTTTAAGTACAATAGGCCCAATTTGTGTTCAACCAGTCCAAGGAACCATAGACAGCCACTACTTCAGGGCATTCCTCAAGCATAAGGTGATAGCTTTTCCTCAAGTACCTGCATTTATAATAGATTTCATTCACACTAGGCTCCTTTATAGTTTCAAAAGAGAATGCCCCAGGAGGAAAGAAATCAATGTTCAAGCACTTACTCCTAGAACTGCATCTTTTACATTTTTTACAATGGTTTTGATTGAAGAAGAGACTGAATTCAGGCTTCACTTTACAGTAAATGCACTCACCAGTAGCCTGGAAAGTCAAATTTATTCTGGTCCCTCTTTCTCATACACAATGAACAGGAGACAGAGATAAGGTTCCTTATCCAGGCTGCTTAGCTATTAAAGCCCTCTGGATTAGATCTGGATCCCACTACAATACTTAGCTGAAGCTAAGTCTGCCACCTACACAAGTGCTCTCCCTACCGATGGTTTTGCAAAAACAGATGCTGCTTACCTCTGCACTTGTCCTAAATAAAAGCACCAGACTTCAGACTTCCATGACTTGATGTCCATGAGAGCTCCATTCACCACGTAATGTGTGATATATTTGCTGTCATTTTAGAGATGTTTTATTTTTCATTGCCCTCTTTATTTAGTTGAAGACCTCAAAAAGAGGAAAAAGCCTTTGGCATCCAGAACAAAAATAGCACAAGATAGGAAGTCCTCATTTAGATTTCATAGCTCCCTGGTAGAGTTTTTCCCAATAATATTAATAGTTTGGATCTTTGGGCAATCAGACAGTTTGGACAGTGCATTGACATTTCAATTGGAGAGATACTCAAGTTCTTTTTCTCCACTTCCACCATTTATAATAATGTGTGTGCCCACACATCTGCAATGTGAGAAGAACTGGAGAAGAAGAAAGTATTTATTAGCGCAAAGACATAAAATGATACCACTTTTCACAAGTAGCAGAATAAAAGTGGATCTGACAGAACAAAAAAAATACTAAGAAAATTAGTGCTTTTATGTGTTTGATTCAATACATCAATTCATATTAGGTTAGTCCCAGAAGGGATGAATGAACTGTTTGAATTAGCTGATATAAGTGAGGTTGGTATAATACCATTTACCATGACAGGCTTTGTAATAGTACTAATGTGTTCTTTTCTAGTCCCTCTTTAATTGAATCCAATGTATGGCTAGATACGTTGGTACCTTTATAATCTAAAAAAAAACCACCACTAAAAAAAGACAACCCACTCTCCCCCCCCCACCCACAAAAAAAATCCTAACCCTCCAAAGGAAAAAAAAGTACAGCAACCTTAACAACAACAACAAAAAACAGCTTAGACTTGTTGCTTACTTGTTGCTGGTTCTGTGGTCTAACTTTCCAAATACTTGAAAATTTATGATGATGGAGATGAGGTGTCAGACTTAAATTATAACATTAATTTCACAAGACTTTGATGAACTCAATACTGGTAATCTACAAGCAAACAAAAGTGGCTTTTCTTAAATATTGTTAGAATTTAATAATTTACAAGAAGAAACTCAATTAGTGGAACTCAGTTATTTACTTAAAAAATTAAGTCTGTCCAGATCCATCACTGAGGATCTCTACTATTACTTATTTTTATTATGAATATTTTCCTTTAGCTTTTCAAAATATCAGCTTCACCAATAGCCTCCGAGCAAAGTTTTGCAGTTTAATTTATGAGAAGGTCCAAAGAAAAGGGAGCAAGGGAAGATGCAAGAATATCTAAGGAAGAAGTAGTTGTGTCCCACCAAGCCCAGCAGACAATGCTATGTGGTTATTACTTTAAGTGTAAGCAAACACAAATGTCTTTATTAACATTATTAACACTCTTTGTAGACTTCACTGTAGAAAAAAAGACTCTGACAAGGATTTTTTACCTAATTCCCTTGAGAAATTAGGTTTGTGAGTTCCGTCTTTCTTTCTTAGTCCATCTGGCACTACTGCTTCCAATTAACATTGAACACATTTTCCAGTTTCAACCAAATTCACGAGAGTAGGGCAGCTGTGAAAAATTCCAACAAATATGAAAAAAGGCAGGCAAGTTGAGACAAGACAATCTGTTTCTCTATTAGCTGCACAGACTTGGCACCAAAGAATCCACAAAAAGGGATGGGCGTGTCCCATCATGGACTGCAAAGACGAGACAGATTGAAGCACTCACTGCTGGTGGGACAGTGCACTGACAAGGGATTAAATTCAGGTCAGTGGGCCAAAAGATTTATTTGTACAGCTCTTTTTGCTTTTTCCCTGGCAGTTTGAATTACCTGGGTTCAAATTTAAGAGCAGGGTCCAATGCCATACTGATTCCTGTCCAGAGCAACCTGATCTCTGAGGTGACTATCCAGGTGGAATCAGGTATTTCTGCCTAATTTTTACGAACTTAGAAAAAGATCAAACTGCCTTACAGAAAGCAATATATTAAGCTCATATACTGTGATTTTACTCAGATAATTAAGCTATATTAATGAAGTGATAAAACGAAGCTCATGATTAAGATTAAATCAATACATCAAAGGTTTTTAAATTGTTCATTGGTCAGAATAATACAGAAGTTAGAATATTAAATTTTCATTTTAGTACTAGAGGAATTCTTAGCCTCTTCTTGGGATTATTTAGAGTCTTTGGCTTCTTTTTATCTGAGACTCACAATCCTAGTTGATGGCTGAACAATTCAGGGCCAGATGCAAAAGAAAAACACCACTTAGAGGTCTAATGCTGTTTGGAAGTCTATACACAGAAGAATGAAAAAAAATTGGTCAGCAGCCGTATAAAGCCAGTAGATGCCTTGAGATTTTCCTTGTCCTGAGGAAAAAGAAAACCAATTTGCCATGATTTTACTTAAAGGTTTGGCTTCCTGTGTATGCTCAGCACCATATTGGCTTTTCATGTAACATCAATATTATATGTACATTGCAAGCTACATTCAACAATATATTGTATGTACTGAATAAGAAGACCTAGGCATCTGTACAAGGTCAGGATTATATCATTTAAGTGAAGAGGACATTAACTCTGTTGAAGGTAGGACACAGTAGCAAAAGAACTGAGAAGTTCGCAGAATGAAAAAATAGGAAAGAAAAAAGGAAGAAATACCTTGTTATAATCTTTGTAACCCAGGCACCTTTCAAAATGTAGCAGTTTATATTTCCTTAAAAATGTGAAAACTGTGGAAAAGATGAGGGGGTGAGCATCAATATGTTTGTGTTGTGTGTTCATACATGTTTTTTACTCTGTGTATGCTTGTTGGCTTTCAGTTGCTTTTGTTTTGCATTTGATTCAAATCAAGCTTGCAGACTTGACGTTTTCTTTTTAAAAATGTTGAGAATAGATTTCTGAAAAAGGAAACATGAAAAGAATGGACCTTGCCTCCTATTTTCAAGTAGTTCTATCTTCTGCAAATGCCACAAGAATGTTGAATTAGCTAATGAACTCCTGTCTCCTAATTAAAACACAATTACTTTGCACATTTGGCTTTTTTACCAAGTATTTTTTATTAGCTAAAGGTTCCATTCATTGTTAAAATTCTTACAGGCAAAAGAAAAATCTCATTTTCTAAACATACTTAGCTCATTCATTCCATTTTTCAGTACATAGAAGAAATATCTGCAAAATTAAAAAAAAAACCCCATCAAGTTTTCTTCAGTAAGCCGTCTAATGTTTGTATATTGTTGGCAAAATTGCAGGAGGCAGTTACTTAATATTTTAATTTTTCTTAAATCCTGGAAACGTGGTTCATGGCTTGAAAACTCATTTGAATACAGGAAAGAATTCCTGCATAGAAATGAGCCATTCAATCACTTCCACAGCATACAACACACAAATATGTGTGGGTCATATGGATAATAAAAAGATCCTGCTTAAATGCTTAGTGCCAGCAGAGACAAAAAAGCACCCAGGCTAAACCATTATTAAGATATAAATAGGCTTGTAAACAATTTAATTGCATAAAAGAGTTGGTTTCCTTGGGACTACAGCAATTTGCATAATGAACTGCAGCAGTAGCCCTACAATATTCCATGTTAAGTGACATCAAGTGAGATTATCAAGTTTTGCAGTGCTAGACAGCATTTGCTTGCAATCCTTCATTCAGGGAAGGAGCTCTGAGAAGGAAAAATGTGTGTGAGGAGGAATTTTTCTACACATTTGTTTTTAGGATTTCATCCAACCCAGTCTTTTTTATAAGCACTAGTAAACTACACATGCTTCTTTCAGATGCTATCTTGATGACAATCATTACCTATGTTACTAGAACTCAGATGTCATAAAGAACTTCTTGGTTTATCATGTCTATTTTCTTACTAGTTGTGCCTGAAACAATGGCTTAGACCCAAAGATTTCCCTTTTTATGAGCTTCTTCTCCATAAAACACTGTTTCATTTACAGTTGTAACTCTGGTTTTGTCCTGTTCAAGAGACCTGTTTTTTTTTCCATTATTTGGTTGGCTAAACATAAGTGTCTAGTGCCATTTTGAGTAATCCTAGGATAACCAAGACATCTGAATCAGCCTTGAAGAGCCACAGGATTGGAAGGTGCCTCAGGAGGTCTCTAGCCTGATCCCCTGCTCAAAATTAGGTCAGCTACAAATTCAGAGAAAGTTGTTTAAAGCTTTTTCTAGCCTGATCTTAAAAACCTCAAAGGACGTAAATTACACAGCCTGTCTGGGTGACCTGTTACACCACTTCATTCCGGCTCAGATCTGCACAACATTTTGAAGGAGCAGCTGCAAGCCAGACAAATTATATCCTAGAGATATTATGAAGTCACGAGATGCACTAAAATACCTCAAAGTGTGTGTAAGGAAGTAACCACAGTGCTGCTGATGGAGAGTTCCCCTGATGCCAAAGAAGGAATTAGGTTGCAAAGGTAGATGGTCTAACACACAATGAAAATCACAATGCTACCGGGTGCTCCTTTTTCATCGACTAAATTTTCAGTGGGTTTGGAAGAAGCACAAGCTTGACAATGTTTTGGAAGAAACCCATTCATTTTCCTAGCATGTTTGGGAAATGTGTAGGAGGCTTCCCTATCTGCCGCTCATGCTTCTTGCAAAGTAGCCCAAAATTCTGGCTGCCTTATTCACCTGTAAGAACGCACCTCTTCTGCAGGACACCACTCAGCAAGGCACCTCCCATTCAATGCTGACACCTGTGGTTACTCCAAAGTGCAGAATTTTGCTCTTCTTCTGGCTGGACTTAATTTCTAAACCTCACTGAAGTTTTAATAGCATCTTGTCACTTTTACCCCTTTATATGCAGTATAAACATCTCTCTGAGAATTAACATTGTGACAACATTTGCATGTTGATTTGGATTTAATCTTCTTTAAAGGTGCACTACAAAGTTATATCAACACTATGAATAATAAAGAAAGTCAAATTTGCTAATTACGGAAAGACATACGGAACCAGTGTTACCTACAGGCTACACAGATGAGCATTTTAAGAAGACAAGAGGCCACGCATAAGTGTCCTCTTCCACATCTGCATATGGCTGTTGTCATCCTTCACCAACAGATGTATCTGCAAAATTTACATCTCCCAGATGCTGAATTTTAGATAATTTTAGGTTACCTTTATGAAATTCTAACAGTAAATAGAAAAAATATCCTCTTAAAAATAAGAATATTAATTGATGTTGACAATAGATTAGTAAAGCCACAGTGGCACAAATATATTGATATGACACATTGTAAATTTAAATTTTCAAAGCAGGCTGAAATATAACCATTTGTGTATATAACCATTATATATATATATACACACACAAATATATAACCATTATATACACATATAACCATTTGTATATAACCATGGTGTACTCCTAAATGTGCGAGATTTTTGATGTCTTGGTCGGTTGTTTGTTGTTTTTCTTTTAATTCCAGAACTAAAATGAGCTACAAAAGGTCCTGTCAGTTGGGATGTTTTACAAATAAAAATACTTACAGGATTTTGAAACTTTTAAAGCTATATTTCATTGTACAGCACTGTGAAAAAGACTGCACTTTGACTAACTAGAATTCCCTGGCCATAGATTCGTCATGCAGCAATATAATTGCAACAAATGAAAATATTTATTGAATATAATATTTTTGCCTCTCTTTGGACATCACTATGAACCATAGATTTCTATCACATTATATCAGCTGGCTGTCTGGCAGAAAGGAATTTTGGGGTAGGATTAAGGATAAGTCCTTCTCAAATACGTTTTCGAATGTACCCTTGGGAAACTCATCCATGAGGAAAGACATTCCAGAGTTATATGTGTATCCCTCATTGCCAGTACTTTTGGTTACTTTTTTCCTACCAGTTTTCCCTTTCTTCAGAAACATCAACTCTGTTTTAATAATTTTGTTTTGAACAGAAAGAGAGAAAAATGACTGATTTGGTTTCCTCAGTCTTTTAATGGTCCTTAATGATTAATCTGGAGAGTGTTTAGCAAATGTGGCAAATACTAAGTTGATGTTACCTAGATGTCAAAGGCCAAAATCTTTCTTAGGGCATGTAAAATATTCACAGCAGATGCACAACCAAACAATTTGCTGGTGGAGTACATACAATAGTTTTAGCAGTTTTGAGGCCATAAGCAGCTGGTAAGGACTTAAGGGCAATGACTACATTAGCACCGAAGATCTGGGTTTCACTGTAGTGGTGATTCATTTTATTCAATGTCTCAGAGTGAATAATGTCATTAACACTGAATTTCTTCCAAAGGGCCAACACAAACATATAAACTAAATTCATTTTGAATCTCTTTCCCTTCCTTCTGTCAGCCGGCGCTCTTGGTCAGACACTTTGGAAGATTATTTCCTGGACAGAAAAAGAATGAGAAATGCTATTCTGACTAAAATTATGTTGCGTATAATATTTCTGGAGGATTATAAAAGTAATGTTCACAATAGTGGCTGATTGCTCCCTGTATTTTCATTACTTTTCCCTATTTTTATCTATTCATGGTGGCATTGGAAGGAGAATGAAGAATTTCATTTCCATGTGTCTCTGGATAGTTAGATAACTACTTTTTCAGCTTGAAAAAAACCTGTTACCTAGTTCCATGGTCTTCCTAAATGGGAAATATCAATTTATAGACAACTGCTTTGCTCACGGAAAAGATACGAGTAAGGTTCATGAGATTAAAGGTTCACATAGCCGTTGTGTCACTTTCTGGCTGCAGCTGAATTAAATGAGGAAGCTGCTGTTTTAATTTATCCCCAGCTGCTGTTTACTGTGGCAGGAATGGACATTTCTTCACCTTTCAGTTTTCCAGCATACCAACTTCTGTGATGTCCCCCAGTGCTGGTTCAAGGCACATCATCACAATGATATATACATTTTCAATACAGATATTTTGTAACCTTTCATCCAATCAGTTTAGAGATTTAATACTCATGCAAATGTGCTGGAAAATCTGAAGGGTCAGTAACCTTTGGATGAAGAAAGGGAAGAGTCTGCGGAGTCATGTGAAGCAAAACAGAGAAGAATATATGTGCTCAGGGCTTGCAGCTAAAACTACAACATCCAAAGGCTTGGTACAGCTTCCTCCATAAGAAAAAATTTAAGCATTAGAGAGGGAAAAATCACGTGCTGCAAGAGGAACTAAGAACAACCCCAAGAAAATGCTGAGTCCTGTATATGAGCCTGGGAGATGGAAGATAATTAAAATCTATTTCTTTCAGGTTCAAATCTCCTGTCACAGGTAGCAGATTCCTTTTCATTCTGTTCCATTAAAGAACTTATGTTGATTCATTATTTTCCTTGCGGAGTTTGCCCAGGATAACGATGGTGATGATGATGAACATCTTCTATGGAATAGATTAATGGATTTCCTACTGATTCTTTAGGAGGCAGAATGGGGTTTTAGGCAACTGAGGGACATTCAAACCTGTTGCATTCTAAAGAAACTGCAGTCTATGGGGAGAGACACTTTCTTCACTGTGCTCTGGTACAGGAAAGAATATGTAGCTCTAAAGCAGCTCCAGGAGGGGCTGGATCTTGGAGAAGGAGAGGTAGAGAGAAAAAGCACATTTCACAGGATTTGGTAAGAGGAGGGGAGGAAAGTGAAGAGCAAATTCTGTTCCTGTTATCATTTGTACATTGTTGTTAACTAGACTTTGCTTAAAAAAAAAAAAAGGTGGAAGTTAGACATTCCAGTGCATCACTGAGAGAATATTTTACTTTATAAATGAGAGATTAATGGCTTCTGTTACACACAGATTAACTTTGTATTTCTCTTCACATAGTAGAGAGTAATAAGGAGATTACAGTTTTCCTCAATTTAACATTCTGGGTGAGTGTCTCAGCTCTGGGACTATAATGTAAAGGTGACAGGTAATAAGAATAGGCATTTCTTTTTCAATTTAGGTCCAAAGTGTTAGATTCATCTCATCTGCGGACATCTAAGAGTCAAGCATCCAGTCAATCATACTAACTTTGTATTAACTCAAAAGATAGACCAGAGGACTAACTGATTCTTGTGTCTATGCTTAACTTCCAGATGGTTAAGTGATGAGGCCATTCTTCCTCAGGTAAGGGAGACCCTGAAGTTTCTAATCGTGAGTTTCAACGGTAAGAAGAAACATGCCTCACATACAATATATATACCTCAGTCTGACCTTTTTCAAGGGGATAATTTCATTTTGTGAGCAATTTTCTCTTCTCAGTTCTCAATCTTGACTAGGGAAATCCACCTGTGGTATAAGTCTGCTGTTTTACATAAGCAGTAAATTAAGACACCTTTTAAACAATAATTTATATTGATAATAAAATGCTATATTCTATAGTAAAAATATAATACTGTCCTCACTAAAATGTACAGTGCAAGAAGAGATAATTTTGAATGAAAAAGCATTTGCAAGCTTGTTAAAGAATAGCAAAGCTGATTTTGTTAAATTTTAAATTACTGCTGTTCTGCTTCTCTCCATTCAAGAAGTGTTTCTGTAATTGCTGCTTAGTAAGAACTGTTAAATGAGGGGGAAAGAAAATAGCTTAACTACATCCCTCATTTTTCATAATGTTAAAGCTATTTAAGAAGAGAATTTATATATCCACTTCCCATGGGAGAAAAAAAAAAATTGAAATACACCTGATACATGTATTACAGAGATAACAATAGGAAACTATTACATACATAGTTATATGAAAGCAGAAGAAAATAAAATGAGATTAATATAGCAGCTTTTAATTACTCTGTGGGGGATTAAGAATTTATGTGTAGGTTTTAACAGATGCCACATTCAACTGCTCACAGCATTGTTGAACATCTTGATAATACATTGCCCTCTGTAGGACTGATTGCAAACTCAATCCAAAGAGAAATGAAACAGTGGGGAGTCTAATAACCCATAGGATTAGCTGCTAAATCCACGACTAAATTTCTGTTGACTTTGCAGAGTCAGTGCTAAGTGTCCCTGGAGGATTTTCTGGAAGCCTGCATTGATCTGAGTCCTGCAAAGTTTTGAGCTGTGTTATAAATCAGTGAATAACATCTTTGACTATGCGGGAAAAGACATTAGCTAACTTGTGCTCTTAAGGTCTGCTTCTAAAAATCATACCCTTGTCTTTGTGCATGAAAGTAGCCTTATCAAAGTTAGCATTTTTCACAGGTAGAAACACAGCACAATTGTGTTATGGGTGACATAATGGAGAGGAAAGGATGAGAATTCATAGCAGGAAGCTATTTTCTTTTTCAGAGAATCACAGAATGTTAGGGGTTGGAAGGGACCTCGAAAGATCATGAAGCCCAACCACCCTGCCAGAGCAGGATCACCTAGACTAGGTCACACAGGAACACATCCAGGCAGGTCTTGAATGTCTCCAGAGAAGGAGACTCCACAACCTCTCTGGGCAGCTTGTTCCAGTTTTTGATACTTACCAGTTAAGTTCAAATCTTGGTTTTGCTTGAACTTCTGGGAAAGGCAATTTAAGAAACCCAGACTTTTCCTAGCAAGCATTCACTGTGTTGCTTATTTTCTAGGCAGATTGAGACATTTGGAGATTGATTTTGGCGTCTGTTGAATATTCACAACATCCACTGAAGCAAAAGGGAGCACTGCAGAAGCTCAAAACCTCTGACAAAAGAGGCCAGATAAGCTTCAAACACTGATTAAAGTTACACAAATAACTTTAGTTCCAGCTCCTGTGGGCTCCTGATTTTTGCCTCTACAAACCTGCTACTAATGTAAAACATCAGTTTTAGTAGGTATCTATTACTGTACTAGTGTGTGAAGAACTTTCATTTAACCTTAGGAAAAGTCTTTTGGCATACAATCATGTGATAGTTTCAAGACTGATAGTATTAGTGAAAGAATAACCAGTACTACTAATAATGTTAGCAATATTGCCAAAGCATGTTTTTTCTGTGAAGCTGCAAATGGAATGTTCTTAATTTGTATTCAAAATTATGAGAAAAGCAATGGGAAACACTTTTCTCACAGAGTATCAAAAACTTCAGGAATATAGAAACTTAGAGGAACTGACACATTGCTAAGGGTTATGAGAGCAAGAAGGCATAATTAAATTATTAAATAAAATAGAAAAAAAAATTATAACATACAGGGCACATTACCAAGGAAACCAGTGCAAACTGAAGTCCACAATTTTAGCCTTTACCATGTAGAAACACAAACGCAAGCATGCACACATATATGCCCCTAATTTTAATGTCTGCAGCTCTTTCGACATTCTACCAACAGCTAGAGTCTTCAAAGATTAATTTCATATAGAACACAGTCAGTTTATTTTGCATGCAAAATGTACTTTTGACATTATATTAAACAACATCAATGCAGCCATTAGGTTGGATAAATGGATCAGTTAGCTGTTCCACTAAAGTTGGCAATCTTTTATTTCTCTATCATCTATCCAAATACCGCAATAAATGATTTTCTTCATGGTTGTATCTTCAATATACAAATATAATAATAAGAAATGATAAGTCCTGATGTCTCTGCAGCAAACTAGCACAGCAGATATTGCATCCATACATCTGTACTCTCCAGAAACAGTATCTACATTCAAAGAATTGTATCCAGGAATTATTTGACGGCATCCTGGTGGCATGAGATAAAACCGTGATGAGAACACTGTTAACAACACAAACACGAAACATGGACAAACACGAAACAGTGCTAAGGTCCATGTACTTGCACGTATTTATTTGTGCAAATGTAGCCTTCGTTATAAGCCCAAACAACACTGAAGTCTCATTTAAGCACAGTATTAGTTGCCTACCAATTTCTAGAAGTCCTTGATGAAAAAAAAATAGCTTGAAAAAAGCCCTTAGCACTTTGTGGGATACTTGTGAAACACTTAATGGCATCACGTCAAAACCAGCCAGGAACCTCAGCTTCCCAAAAGTGAGAAGAAGGACACTTTTACACTATTTTACTGGGCTGCCTAAGCAAAATAAAAAGAAAACAAAAAGAAAGACATCAGGCAGAGGGAGGAGTTGAAAGTAGAAGAAAGAGTGACCTCATACACTTACTTCTAGAAGGGAGTCAGTGAATCAAGGGAATAAAACAGTAACTGAAAACAAATCCTGGACAGATGAACTCTGGGTGCTGCAGGAGCAGAGAAAACTGGTCATATTTTTCTCTTACATAGCAGAAGTAATCTCAGTAACTCTTTAATGCCTAAATAGAAGTGATGGTTTTGGGACGCATTTTTGGGAAGATAGTCTAATAAAGCTCATTCTTGGGCCATATTGGCGCTTTTCTATCAAGGGTGCATAAGCACGCAGCTGACTGTCTTCTAAATGTTGGAGATTTCTCATTTGTTGCAAGGTTCAACAGCATGATCCACCTGTACTCTTACTTGCTGCTGATTTGCTTCTTTAGTTTTCTCATCTGAGATACACAAAAGACCATTAACCTGGACTCACAAATCATAAACACTGTTTCAAAACCATTTGGGGCTCTTCCAGACATTAATATGATGGTGCAGTTGTTCGTTTAAATACAGATATAGATGTCCTTTCTATGGTCAACACTCAATGCAGTCCCTGTATACTCATTACGCTGTGAATATATTCAAGCGGCTCTGCTGGGTTTCTGACACATTAAAAGTATGTGAGCATATGGGTAAAACACCAAGCTCAGGACAATGAAGCCTGGTCAGAGGCAGTATATGACACATTTAGAACTCAATACAACCTTAAAGCAATCCACACAGCTTTTGGGCTGAGGTCAACTCCAGTTCCACCAACTTGGTGTACCAAAAAAGACAGATTGTATTTCTCCACCATTACCCATGTAGAAAGAAAACACTGAGTGTTCAGGAACACTCTCCTAATGCTACGCAGAAGCCTAAAAATGAGTCTAGAACTAAGCTTTATGATTGCTTTATAGCACTTTTTAACTCATAGAAATGTCTCAGAAATTTTAACATTGATATGAGTTCTGATTTTTTTTTTTTCAGATTTTCTGTGCAGTCTATCATCAAGTCATGTTGTGTTTATCACCTTTTCTCAACTTCTGTTCCAGTGCAGTAGTCTCTGTACTTGGCAAGAAGATGCACTTTTCAAATCTCCTTTTATTGCCTTAGAAAACCAGCTAAGACATTTTCACTGTCAGTTGTTATCTGTAGTATTTTCCTCTTTGTGTTATGGACAGAACACATCATGTGAAGAGATACAATGAGAAAACCTAAACAAGAAAGAGACAAGAGAGACCTTCAGAGGCACTGCTTGATATTTACGACAGAGCAAAGGATATACAAAGCCTCTAGAAGGATAAATGGCTATTTTTTCATAAGTACTGTGTACTGTCCTGAATGTGTTTCAGCATTTGCTGTAGATAATTAAATAATATTGTCTCATTATTAAATTCTGAAATGCAGTCCATTAAAAATTAATTTACTAGCCTATAGCAAAGAAATCCAGTTATGGTATTGCGCTGAATAATAGAGACTCTGGCAATAATTAATTAACAGTAAAACAGCCTGACTCCAGTTACTGCTAAAAATTGATTAGCCTTTAAGGACGATTGCATAGAAGTCACTAATTCAAGATTTCCTCATTCAAGAAGTAATAGGTATGAATTTGGACAGACTTTTAAAGTGGCAAGCCCAAAATGTTATTCTCTGCATAATAAAACTGACCTATCTTTCATTAGGTCAGAACATCAAGTCAGGTGATTCACAGATTTAGAAGCTAAATTCAAGAAAGATACTCTCTATTATATATTCACAGCAATGAATACCATTTCAAGTATCAGTAGAATACCCTGTGGAGCTATTTATGATCTTAGAGTAGAATCTACAGAAACAGTTTAAATACACAGTTCCACAAGATGACTGTAAGTTGAAGTTTGTGTTTTTAATATTTTTTCTACAGCAATATGCTATGATTTATTCTTTGATCATTTGTATTTAAAAACCATTACATATTAGTGAAACACTAGAGGTTTAAAAGGTTTTTCTCTAGAAATGCAATTCACTCTCCTTCATTGTTTTTCTTGCACCTTTTTTGGTTTTGTCAGATTTATTGTTCAGAACTAAAACTTCATGGATTCCCTAATTACTTGAAAAATATCCAGGAATGACTTCCAGTGATCAATAGATATTTATTTGCTTGGAATCCAGTTTGTGCGTGCAAATCTGTAACAAAAAAATCCTTGTAAATTATACACCAAAGGATGACAAATAAGTAGTTTCCAGCTCATGCATAGCAGAAACCCACTTTCCACAAGAAAAATTAGAGGTTTCAAGCTGACAAATTTACAAACAATTACAAAAAAAACCTGACTTTTGGTTTTTTTTACATTAGCTTGCAAGTTTATAAAAATAGCTAATCAAATACTTCAAGTGTCTTTCTGGGAAGTCATGAAGTTAATGGGAATCAATGGCAAAAGAAATTCCTTCTCTTCTCGAAGAAAGATGTCATCAGACTCTATCCCTAGTGTGAAAGCAAAACTTACTGCAAAAATAAAATGTAGGTGAAAATGTTCTGAGTGAAAAACTAGGCAAAAGCAACAGTGAAGAGGTACATCATCCAGGAATAAGAAATTGGTATCTAGTAGGTCAAAATCTAAAATGTGGGCTTGCCTTTAACTAATGAAAATTCAAGACCTTTTGAATTGGAATTAAAACTCAGATACCAAGCTCATAGTCCAAAATTAATAAAAATATACACATTAGAACAAGTAAAATATAACAGGATATAAAGTAATAAAATATTTTTAATGAAATCCTATCCCAAAGTATATTGTTTTATATCCCTTACCTGTATAAAATGCAATTTTCCAGTAACAACAGAATTATATTAACAGAAAATGATTTTAAAGTTGTACTGGAGTGGTCTTATCTTTCCTGTTTGGAAAGAGAATTAGATTTCTGTCAGTCCACAGACAAACATACCAGCAGAGAAACACAACATGATCTGTAGCAGTTGTCAGCTGGATTACGGTTTGACATATCATGACAGTGATAGAAAGTCAACATCATTAGATTACAGGAGACTGACAATTTTAAATCTCTTAGATTAGTCAGTTATTCCTATTTCATGAGGTCTCAGACAATCACCGGCCTTTTAATCTTTAAAATGCTCAATGAAAACAAATTTTGGAGTCCTAGTGTCTGTATTTTTACTGTAAAACCATGTCACTGTTTCCAGATGTCAGTGTGTTTTCTTGAAGATAAACTTATTCAATACTCTATTCTCTTAATAGCAATTCTAGAGAAGTATGTCTCCATACATTTTTCCTAATAAATGAGATTCATGAGGTAATGTAAGGTTTTTGTTTCAGCCTATAAGAATTGTGAAATTAAGAATATACTTCCTGGGATGCAAAGAAGGCATGTGGGGTATTTGCTTAAGTGAGTAAATCCTGAGGTAGTGTTGGAGACTGCCTAGATCATAAGTGACCAAACTTGGTGCATTCTCCTGGTTCTTGAGAGAGATTCTTGGGGTTAATAACCTTCAAAGCTGCCCACGTGATTTGTTCTGTAATTTGCTGAAAGAAAAAACAGGAAAGAATAAATGTTTATGTGATGTGAATGGTGATGACACCTGTATCCAGCTCTGAGAAAACCTTGACGAGAGCCTGTAACTCTATTTGTTTATGCAGACCAGACTATCCATGGACAAATGCATACCTGTGTTTGCAGAAGAGATTCTCATCCTAAATAAAATAATTCAAAAAGTTTGTTTTTTAAGGTTAGTTGGGCAAAACTTCCCTACTAAAGTCAAGAGGAATTGTGATGATGAAGGCCATCAGGGACAGAGCCCTGTTTCTGCATTTAACATCAAGTGTCTTTCTCAAATCCCGTTACTGACTGAGGACACTGACTCGAGGACAGGCCCGTTTCGCAATTATTTTCAAAGCTTCTTTTTTTCTAACATTGTTTTGGCTTAGGAAACAACAACCAGCTTCTGTCTCATTGTTTTTACAGTTATTACTGAACAATCACAAAGCAAATATTAATCATATTAATGACAGCGTACATCACTGAAATGTTAACCTTCAAACCAATAACTCAGACTCAATGGATCATTTCAGTACAGGCTTCTGAATTTGAAATGACCTTTCCCTGTCTGAGAAAAATTGACACTGTCCCATTTAAGTCACAGTTTGTCAGCCTAGATGGCCACACACAATCAGTCAATGCAATTTAGACTGGCATCTATGAAGGCAAGAAAATATAAGTCCCACAGGAGTTCAAACAAAAGAACACAATATAATCAGTGTAGTGTGGGCAATGGCATAACATCTTAAAAGAGGAGCATGCAGCCGAAATAGAGATGACCTACACAAACAGCCAGAAGTTTCCTTGTGAAACAGAGATTAAAAAATTACTGGACATACACTAAGCCATCTCTAAACACATTTTTTTTCCTATCTCTAGGAAGGGGGGAAAAAACAGAAGGAAGCGTGCAGCATTTCATACTGCCTGCTGTTCAATTTATTTTACTTTTTTTTATTGTGACTTATCTTAACAACTTTGGATTAAGGAATCAGGGAAAGAGACTTTAATTATGTGCATAGCACTACTGAGATCCTAACAGTGTTAGTGCAAAACCTGTTTCCTAGAAGCCACAAGTGAAATATATATATGAATATCTCTGGAGGCATATATTAAACCTAATTTTCACTTAGATGTCCTTGTGATCTTCATAAAGTATGTTTCCAGGATTTGAAATTGTTTAGGTTTAGGTTTGTGGGTATATTCCTACAGAGCCTTTCATTGTGGCACAGAACAGTGATGGAAACAGGAAGAATATGGCAGATGACATGAAGCACTGATATATTTTTTATACAACTCCAAACAGCCTTGACTTCTTAGATATCCTAGGCCTCCATGATGAAGAAGAGCAGTCACTTTCACAGATTTTCAGCAAAAACTGTCTGAGCAAAGAGCCATGAAAAGACAAAGAAAGGGAAGTTAGTTAATCAAGTTTGGATTTGTTGTATATTTCACATTTACTTTTCATTTCCATTCACTGTGGACCTGATTATGATTTATATTAGATTTTCACAGGTAGGGTGATTGGCCAAGGGTAGGACCTCAGACAAGGAACATTTTGTGTTTGCAGATTTAATCCATTCAAGTGATATATGGTTTGTGATAGAAATTATCAGGATTTTGTTCCTCTTTCACACAATTAGGCTTTGATCTTACCCCATAATTATCATAGTTAATAATGAAAGGTACGTAAATGTTTCAAGTGTTCAGCATCTAATGATTTTCAGAGGGTGAAATGGTGTAGTATGTGGATATGAAGATTATTTAGGATAGCAATGATGAGAGAAGAAAGAAAATGAGGAATCTTTTTCCCATATACATTTAGAATTTTTGAGGCTACAGATGTGTCAGTTTCCTTTTTGAACATGGTGGCAAGACCTAACATGATTCCTTTTATTGATTGCAGCTATAATGCACTTTAAATGGGTGGTTCGCTCTCATCTGGCTTAAAGTACTGGGTGGAGATAAAAATTAATGTGAAAGTATTGTTTGCTTTTGTACATTTCACTTTAACAAGTAATGATTTCATTATATCATTATTTTAACAAGTAATGTAATACATTTCTTCATCCACACCAAATTTGTGTCCGTTTTCAGGCTATGGTTAGTTTGTGCTGTCTTTTAATTATCTTTGCACTGCTTCTATACTTTCTAAGAAGTACTGTGTTGAGCTCATGGCATGAGTTTTCACATCAAAAACTTGTTCACTGTTGATCCAAACTTATTTCTAGATAAAAAAGGAAACCATTTCACCTAACCTATGAACAAAAATAAGTACGAGAGCATGCAACCTATTGTTCTGACTTTTAAAAGAAAAAAGAGAGGATGTGCCCATTGAAATGTCACTGTAGCATATTTCTTTCAGACTTGACTTTTTATAATAAAAGCACTGCACCCTTCCAGCAATGCTATGTCAGTGCTATTACAGTGTTTCTGATGCTCCTCATTTCCCCCTTTTGACCTGACTGTTTGCTATACTTGCAGATGACCCCAGGAGACCAGATTGAGCAGCTCAGCCAGACTCTTCCAGGTCCTTATTTCTATGAAAGGAAAAATGCCTATCTTAGATCCATTTATTTCAAACCTAGAAGCTATCCAAGTGCTCACCTCACAGTCTGCTGTACTATACAAGCCAAAAAATTTCGTTGCATCTCTTGGTTGCACTGGCCTTGTTATTTTGTGCCTGTTCCCAGAAGTCGTGTGATAAGGAAGAGACGAGTTCTGTTTAGTTTTCTTCACCCTGAGACAATTTTCTTCCATGAAAAGGAGAGAGGTTGTCTAAAAAAAATATATTGTAGGTTAATATTCTGATTAGATTAGGAAAAAAAAAAAGAAATCCACTTTCTACTAGCATTACACTGGAACCATTAATTGTGCGTCATATACTCCTGGTGGTTTTTCTACTTTTGGGGGTAAATAAAGAACCTGAAACTTCTTTGGAGAAGCTAGTACTTTCTTCTACTGCTCCTTTTACCCAAGTAAATAATTAATTTGAAAGGAAAAAAGGCTTAACTGATGCTCAACTTGTTCTGTATGTGTACAGACTGTTCTTTTCTTAGGGTTTCCAAGTATGATCTATCTCATGTGAATTCCACCTGCATCTCACACTTGGACTTGTACGAGTATATACATCCATAGTATCCCATTTGGCAGTAACTAGCCATCAGGGTTGTAGCAAGGTGAAGGTGAAGAGGAAACTACATACTGTAGTATAGTTGTCATAATCAACAACTTCTCTAAGCCAAGCAAAAATATTCTTCCACTTAGCAGAGGGAGTTGTAGAGCTATGAGTCTACTATAGCACAAAGTTCTCATAAAGGAGACCTTACTCTAAACAGCTCTCTACATGCCTAAAGCACATTTAAGCTAAATGATGTACTAGTTTCAGGGAGGAAAACTGATAATAGATAATACAATATTCTATTAAATGCTGCAGAACACCAATCACCTTCAGATCATAAACTCCTAAAGAAAAGGGAGGATTAGATTATAGTTTACATTAAATTAGATCAAAGGAGTTACTCTTCCTTTACGCTCTAATAAGATGGAGGTCTCGAACTCTATTTTTTATAAAACTTTCATTAAATCAAACAACTGCAATTCATCATCTTAATCAGAAATATAATTTGCTGCTTAAGTTTTGATCTTTGAATTCCAATACATTTTGTTACTATGTTTTGTTCTCATGTGAAATTCAGTTGCTCTGCAGATTATTGTCTAATAAACATGGAACTAATTGGAATGTTTGTAGTTGGTTGAGTTGGTTGTTTGTAACCTTTGGGGGGATGTGATCATTACACAAAATTTTAGATAAGTTCCAGATACTGAACATTCAAATAATTAATGTGTTGTGTTGGAATTTGGGTTCATCCGTAAGTACAAGTTCTAGTTGCAAAATTTGCATCCGAAATATGAAGATGCTGGACTTCAAATTCAAATCCAGCATTTAAGCTCATTCTGTTTTATAATAATTTACAGAAAAAGCAGTGCCTGTGAGAATCTTGATCTTCTAAGTTCTGAAATTTGGAGAGAATAAGTTCTGCATTAGAACTCTCTCACCTTATTGTGGGAGATGGATTGGGGATCCTTTAAATTCAATACTTTAACTCAAAGAGATTAACGGAAAACAAAATAAGACAAAAATATTTCTTTATTTTTTGAGGGAAAATAAGAGATCTGTTTTTGAAACAATCCCCAGTGTTTTGGTTTTACATTTGGTCTTTAATGGTAAAGCACTGGAGACACAACCTTCATAAAGTGGAGTCTAAGAACACATAGAGTCACCATAGTCTCACCAGAGACTACCCTCATCCTAATTGCTGAAGAGACAGGAGATGTTTGCAATGAAGTATAACTTCCCTGGAAGAGAAATAAGCCAGGAAATTTACTTCTCTTGACAAGGTTTTGGAGCTATCTACTTAATTCACTCTATGATTCCTTTCGTATATCTGTCATAACCTAAAAGGTTTAGACCTTACACACAAGAACTAGTTGCACCCTTAAACAGCTTTCATGTAAGGGTAGAAAACCATTTGTAATTTCTTATTTTTTACTGCTATTTTAATTGACATGCATTGCCTGTGAGTCTTGGCTCCCTCTACAGTGCTACAGAGAGAAAAAGCTACATCAAAAAAAGTCATCTCTTCTTAAAAAGGGTGTCTTACACAGTTCAATACACTCCAAGAAACTCTTGCAAAACTGAATTAATTTGCCATCGATACAGTATGCATGATAACCTCCAAAAATGCTAAAACTGATTCTGCTTCTTGCTTACTCCTCTGAGCAGCCCAGGACTATCAGTCTGGAAGCCAGTGCTTCCCAGTTGTCCACTTCATATCACCTGCAGCATCAGAAACTCGATCTGCTTGGGTTCCCTTTAAACTCAGCAGCCAAACTCCTGCTGGTGACCCTGTCTGGCCTGTCATGTAACACACATTCTTCTATATCAGGTAGTATTAAAATAAAGGTTGTGTTATGCTATTCAAGGGGGAAAGACAGATGCCCATATAAAAGGAGACGTAATCCAGTGGCTGTAGGCTGCAGTGGGGAGCAATTCACTGCAATCAACACCTACAAATGTATGTTCCCGGTCTTCACCTTGGAAATGAGTGTTGTGAGATTGTCAGGGGCATTAAGCAGCTGTGCACAATGCCCAGGAAGAGTTTTCCTTTTCCTGGGAGCATGTCTAAGCGAAAGCTTGTAGGAGTTGCCCTCCTCTATGCCTCTCCTGCATAAGCATGGCTTATGAGGAGCAATACTTAGACCACAGCAAATGGCAGTGTAGAAAACCAATGAGGCATTTAAGAGACAACAAATTTGACGTTGAGGTTCTAGTATCTGAAATGTTTCCAGCGCTAATCTGCTCTTTTATTTTTTGCCGCTGTGAGAATCATCTTTTTGTCTGTATTCATTAGTACTGAGCCATGATTATAAGCCTCAAAGCAAGAGGACCACTTTTCAGCAGAAGTCCTCAACTATTACAAACTACAGTACAACAATGCCTAAAATTTATATATAAAACTGTTTAGTGGAGTTTGCAGAACTACTGATTCTCTAGTCAGTCATTTAATACGATATGCAGTCTCAGAGCCTGAAATTGCCTAATGTATTTAAATGCTTCAACTGAATAGATTGTAACTAGTTATTCTCACAACCAAAGAAGCCCCCTCTTCTGACCATGCTATGAAACATTTCCAGCTTTCTTCTTCTACTGCTGCTCAAGTTGGGAAAGTGTGTATCAAGAAATAAAAAAAATGAAAAAGCATCAAAAAAGGAGATTTAAAAGGGACTCTGAGCTGAACTGCAAGCACAAGAGCAAAAAGGAAGTTTCCTTGAGTTATAAACCCTAGATCCTGCTTCCTCAGCTTTTAAAGCAGTTTATAATAAAAAGTCATTAGCTACAACATAGAAGTAATCTAAGAATCAGAATTCCAGTCCCTTTATCTGCAGCTAAATGCTCATGTTGCCACAAAAGAAACTGGATCCCTCTTGCCTGCTTTTCTTCTGGATTTCTGAACCTGAACACCGGGCTATGTAGTGACCACTTCGGCCTTCTTCCAGCACTAGTAGAAGGAACGTGGTTCCCATGAAGATTAGCCCCTCAGTTTCAGGTGAAGGTGCTTTAGATTCATACCACACAAGGGCAGGATTGTGGCATCCTCACCTTAAAGCCAATGTTCTTGTCCCTAGTTTCTGAAATTTGGGGACCTCCAGCAGCAGTTTTTTAACTAAACATTGTTTAGTGCATGTGAATAAGGCTTGATATAACTATTCTTAATGCATTAGACTTCTTTCGGATGTGTAGACAAACAGTAAATTAAGTTTTTTCATCATCAACAGAAAATGGAAGAAGAAAGATACTTAGATACCCAGTTTAGCAAGAGGTACACTTTAGGAAGCCCAAGAAACATCACTTGAAATTGTAGATGTTAATGGTTTCTTAGATGTTCAGTAGGATTCTCCTGAATCATTGTTTTAGCTTAAACTTCTGTGCTTTACCAAAAGGGCATCTCAGGTGCTCTGCTCGTTGTACAGCAGACTGCTGTTTCTTTGGATGAGGAGCCAGCATTCACTACCAGATGGTTCTCATGACTCATAGGCTTCTCAGGCAGACACAGTGATAAAGATGAATGTGCATTCACTAGCTTTTACACAAGCTTTTCACAAATTAAGACATACACAAAGATGCTACCACACTTTCCCAGAGGCAGAAAATCACATCCACCACTTGAAGAGGTTCCACAGAAGGCTGAGGGCTTCTTGGCTTACAAGCTGGCTAAGATACTAACACTGAAGTTGTTCATGATGTTGTCTACACATCCAGGAAGGAATTTATCATGGAAG
>JAVSBS010012874.1:61724-105882 GCA_033124195.1 Coracias cyanogaster | reverse complement strand
AACAATTCCAACTCTGTATGTTACCTTTCCCTTCTGAATGTTCTTCTGCTCTTAAAGCCTCTTTTACATGGGTACTTTATTTTGAAGTTATGATATTGTCTCACTTGTTAACTAGAAATGATATATTGAACTATACTGTCAGGGCTGCAGTTTACAGTTAAACAATGACTATTGTTTTTCTAAATTGCTGAGTTCCCTATATTTCCTTAAGTATATGGTGTATCAGTATTCCTTTGCTACATTGTTGCCCATTGATCCCAACACAGTCCCTAAACATAATCAAGGATTAAGCTATATCTAGGATAATAGAGAACAGGATATTCCACGTTTACATCTCAGTTGAAGTGATTTCTTCAATGAGCTGTCAGGTGGAACTATAGAAGGGATATATCCATTGTTGGGAAAAAAAGTAGTTGGAGGTAGATAGAGATTTCCCTATAAAAAGCTGTTGGGTATATTTTCCCATGACAAAAGGGCTAAATCAGTCTTTGAAGAAAGATATTATGGTCCACAAGAATGTAGACGTAGAATTAAATACATAATTATTGTATTTAGTAACATAAATCAGACTTGATTTTTAAAAGCTGATTATCACGGCAAATTATGATGATACTGTCTACTGTGGCTTGACTAATATGTTTTCTAAATGCTGTTAACTGGGAGCCAAAAAGAAACCCAGCATTTATGCATACATAAATGTTGCTTGTTCCATAGTTCTGGAACTTACTGTTTTTAAAGTTGTGGGGTTTTTTTCCTCATTTTAAAGAGTTGATTACTTGTTCCGTGTATATTCAGGTAAAAATGACCAAAAAGTGGTGGTGTTTCCATTGTCTCATTATAATTTTCTGAACTCATCTATTTGATTCAGAAGTAAGCTAAACTGTATAGTGAAATGTAGAAAAACCACCAGTGCTGGTAGGGCACCTAAATAAAAACAAACAAACAAAATGAAATGCTGCTATGAATTATCTTTTTCTTGGTGTGCAGCTTTTACAGAGCTTTGCCTGAATAACAAAAATTTTGTTAAGAGTAGATAACATATTTTTGTCAGTCTCTATAGTGGAGTTTAAAAAAAAAAACAACAAACCAAATGGTCCAGAAACGCTGTATGACTTGCTGATTGATCCTTTCAGGATCAGCTTTGCATTCTGGTATCTCTGTCCTATTTACATCATCAGCATTCCATAAGTTATAACCCTATGTTAGTGAGCATGGAGGTATAGACCACCAGCTCTCAAAAGTCCAGATTTGCTGAGAGGTGCAGACCTGCCTTGTCTAGCTCCAGACTGGGATTTACCAATGTCATACCACTGGTGCATTAGATCAAAATCTAATGCACTTAATTGCACAGAAATATCATCCATCTATTTTATAGTATTCAGTTGGTTGGTTCATATGTATGATTAAAGTAATCAACTGCAGCATAGATTCATGGTCTTTTTCATGCTAAATTTTGACGTTTCCTACTCTGAATAGTCCCATCAGGTGTTTTGTATAGACCTTCCTAAGTTCACTGATGGATTATAAATACCCTACTACTAAGGCTATCTTCCACACTATACTTATTTCACAGATACAGTAATCACATAGAGTATTTCACATATCTTCACTGACATAGACTAAAGCAATGTCATAAACCCATAAAGATTTTTTTTTTCTGAATGTATTAAAAGGCATCTTGAGTAATTTTCCAGTACTTGTATTTTCATTTTTATCTGCACATAGACTGAATTTTTAATTGTTCGTAGAAAGACACTAAATATTTTGTTAGATGTGAGATTTCACCATTATACTTTCTAAAAAACCAAGGGATTATTTTATTCTCGATTCTAGAATGACTGTATTTCTCTTTAGATTATTCCCAACAAATGTTCATTCTTTCCAGTAATGGCTACTGCAGTAAATTAGAAGGGAACAGTAAGATTACATTCAGCTAAGTGTTTGTAGTGTCTTGAACTTAAGCTAGTTGTTACCCTGAAGAACCCAAAGCGTTTATTTACGCTATCTTATTACATATAATACTCTTTAGTGTGTAATGGTATATAGCACAGTGTTATAGCTTGGAGATATAGAAAAATGATACAAATGTTTGACAATGTATGGTGTAATTTTAGCAAACTTTACATGTGATCTAAAATAAAATAATATTCTTAGGCTAAATAGGATGATGAAATAATTGGTTATTACAGTTCAGAGTTGTTTATGCCTTATTTGATATTTCTTTTATGATGGCTTTGTTTTACATGTGACGGACAGAAGCAATTAAATCACCCTCTAATTTGAGACAAATGGAACTCATCTTGCTTTTTTAATTGCAACTTATTATTGTCCTAAAAGTTTTGTTTAGCTTCCTACTTTATGGTACCTGAAGAACAAAGTAGAATGGTAAAGAATTATTTAAAGTTCTAATTGTACAGTCAGGTAGATAAGTGAACATAAATCCTTTTCTTCAGGTGTGTTATTGCTTCTGAGGCATTCCTTTCACCTCAGATCAAATGGTGACCACTTGTTATCTATCACCATAATCTCACACAAACAGATTGACAGATAGCAGTATCATCTCCTGTGACCATTCTGGTACAATTGAGGAGCTGTATCTTGGAAGGTAAATGGTGAAAGCCAGTTCAGAGAATGAATAAAGATCAAGCAGGTGTTTAATGTTAAGTACTGAACATTAAAGCCTTCTCCAAAGCTGTGATGTCAAAATGCTGTTTCTGCTCAGTTTTATTACTTTGGTGGCTTTTCAGTGTTAAAAACTCATTATGTTTACAGTTACTCTTACTTTACAACTTTGATAAAGAGAAGGAGTTGGGAAAAATATGAAACTAAAGGAAAAGTGTAATTGAACCGGTGCAGCTGCTAAAGTTTTGACTGTAAACTTTTAGGAGATAGGAGATAAAAATCTGGGAAACTGAGAAACAGTATATACATGACCAGAAGTCAGTGGCAATGACTACTGGATAATTTAAACTTTAGTATTTTTATTTTCCGTTTACAGTAATGACAGAACTCTAATCTGAGTTCTTCAGTTATTGATTTGTTGCTTGTCTTTTCTCTGGGAAAGTCAGATGAAGATCAGCATGACAATATTCATAGGCTGCATCTCATCTGTGGGATGCAATCCATCTTCGTTAAGTTCAGTAAAAGTGATAGATAGCATTTGGCAACGTAATGATGTGATCACTCTACCATTGCCTTTGTAAATCATAAGTGTTGCATTCTCTTGTGTAGATATTTAATCAGTTATACACCCCATTACTGATTTAATTCAGAATGTCAGTGGCAGGTGAATAATGTGAGTATTTGTATATTAATATCATATTGTATTAATGTTCCTTTCATTTAAGTATGCTATTCATGTGAAAATCATAAACTGTTGCTTCATGGCTAGAATAAATTTAATCAGTGCTGTAGGCATCAAATGCCATCAGTGTTTTAATTCAATATGTCAGTGAAACAAATGTGTTTCTTTTCATTTCCAGTTTCTTTATGCTTTACTAATTTAAAATGTTGTAAGATGCTGTGAAAATATGAAGCTGAGAGTAAGCAAATTGCTAATTTTCATCCTGTCAGTAGATTTTTGGGACTGAATCCCCTAGTTGTAGCATCAGACAGGATGAGTATGTATTTCTGATATATTTTAAAGTAACTGAACATCTAATGATAAATTGACTTAAAAAAAAAAAAAAGTGCTCTAGAATATTCCTTAAGGAAATGTGAAATAACCAAATATAAAATATCAGTGCAAACTGGTAATGATATGTCATTAGACTGCAATTGCTTTGGAATCTTCTCCAGTGTCCTGTCTTTGGCAATATGAAGTTGCTAGAAGGTTTTAGTTTTAAGGAACTACCTAGAAGTGGCTAGAGAACCTTTTCTAGGCCTATTTCTGTCCTCAGCTGGCACCTGTTTTATCACTGATAAAAGGATTTTTATGAATTTTTTAGTTCTTCACTAAAACCTCGAAACCAAAACGTTTATTCTAACCTAGAAGCAATTTAAACTAACAAAAAGCACCCTGTTTTAGCACTGATAACTTATACTTAAGATTTTGCCTGTACTGTACTGATGGTACTTCATCCAACTCATACTACATGCTAATAAGAAAAAAGTTAGTAATATTTTCTGTTGTAAGAATGTATCTAAATCTTGGATCACTTTAGCACCTACCCTCTAAGTCTTATGCCATTGACTTAAAAATACCCTTACAGATTTCTAAAAGTATTAAATTATTCTCTTCTCTATTTGTGGAGTTCTCAGTTCTGTTAAGTAAGGCACATGATAAAATTAAAAGTTTCTTGGCAAATAAGAGTGCTTGGTATAAATCCTTGTGAATATTATATTATCTTTTTTCATTTAAACATGGAGCTAAGCAAATGCACTTGGTATGTGTGTGCTTGTAGCAGACATTTTCATATTTAATTAGTAGGTTTTTTTCTTGTCTTACACAAAGGCAATTGAATTCCACTGAATGTTTGTTTTTGGGTTAAACAAGAAAAGCAAATTCTTATCAAAAGTTTCATCTTTCCAATGCTTAGAAGAGTGTTTTGTAGTTTCCAAGTTGCTTTCAATGCCATTTTTAAAGTTAAACTCAGTCACTTTTTGAGTTACTTGTGAGCTGAAGATGTCTTTTTTTTTTCTCATATGTATTTCCTTCATAAGTAGGAAACCACTTTTTACATATTCACCTTACTTTAATGATTATAATCTAATTTATTTTTTCTAATCTTTCTTTTTAAAGACAAGTCACTGAGGCTTCTCTACAGATACATGAACATGTAGTCAGATCTCCAAATGCTTTAGGAAGAGAAATATAAAAAACTGAAAAATAATTATTTATCTCATAGTTTTTATTTATTTGCCTGATAGTTTTTGTTTAGTGTTAGCACTTTCAGTGTGGTCAAACTTATTTTGGGACTTTCTATTTTGTCTATATGAATTGCATGGTTAAAATTACATCTTCCAGCAAGCGGAATGTAAATTGTAATAACCAGCGTAATGTAATCCTTATTATATTTCTAGAATTTTGCCTTCTGTAGCTCATTAATAAGCTGTGTGAACCTTCTGGTCTAAAATTATTTCTTTCTAACAAAATAATAAGTGAAGTAATCAGCGTACATTTGTGTAGTAATTCAAAAATAATGGTAGGAAATAATTACTCCTATTTCTCACAGTCTGTCACTTTTATATATTGGAATCAGATACAATCCATCTTTTCTGGACATTAAATATATGCTTTAGCTGCTTATTAATATTTGCTTTTGTTTCTAACTCAGAGTTTTTTATGTAGAATGAAAGAGTGCGGTGTTGTGGAGTATTAAATGATGTATTACTGTGAAGACCTTCAGAATTGGTCTTTTTTCAATATTTTTCAGGTGTTTAATAAAAACCTGTACAGTTAAAAACAGGACACTTTGATCCTGTTAATGTAATGCATATCTGTGTTAAAAAGATAATACTAAATAATACAAGTAATTAGTGAAAACATGCCCAAGACTTGTCTTAAATGATGTTTGAAGTTGTGAATAATTACTGCTTTCTTGAAGAAATGCTTATTATTTCTAACTTATTATCTGGGGACATTGTAGTAAAAATATTAATTTAATGAGTGTTAGGATTGACAAATACATTACAGGGATATTAGTAATTGTATTACTTTCTATGCTTTTTAAATTTATGAAAAAATTACTAAGACTTTGATGCCAATGTAAAAAATAAACAGGTGAAATGATGAAATAATTGATAGAGTCAATAGGCTGAAATATCTGAACTCTGTGATTCTGCATGGTCGTCTTTGAGGAATAAGAAAAACAAACACCTTACTAGAAGGAGTTTTATTCACTCTGTTTGTAACCGTGTCTTCCAGATGTTGGGTCAGTGGAGGGACTTGCTTATCATAGAGCTTGGGATACACTTTATTGGACTAGTTCAACCACATCCTCAATCACAAGACACACTGTTGACCAGAGACGTCAAGGAGCTTTCAACCGGGAAGCAGTAATAACGATGTCTGAAGATGATCATCCACATGTGTTAGCTTTAGACGAATGTCAAAAGTATGTATTATATCTTCCTTAGTAGGCTTTAATTTTTTTCCTAATGTCAAGGACACAGCAGCACTTCTTTATTTCTCAGTCAACTAATACTCCTGAACTCTGTGAAGATTAAGTATATTTCTTCATTTAGGAGACACGTTATGATTTTTTTTAAAGAAATTGCAGAATTAAGATACAACATTTTTTTAAAATCTGAAACATAAAACCATATAATTATAACATTTTCATGAAATGTTAAAAAATTCAAGTCGGTTTTAAGAAAAGTGAGCTTAATGCAAATTATAAAGACCAATCATTTTACTGATTTCTTTTGTCAGACATGTTTCTCAAAATTAATTTAAGCATTTACAAAAGAGAATCTGAGTTTCTTGTGTGGTAAGCTGATAAGCCCATGTGTTTATCAGAAAAATCAGTATTACATAATATTATATAAAAAGAGATGTACATTGGTGGTGCTTGTGGACAACATCCTGGAAAGAAGTCTAATTTAGTTCCCTTCTTGCCACTCTCAAGGAGACTGATTCCTAGTAAGATAATAAGAGGGTTTATGTTTCTACTTCAACATCTTGCTAATAAGTGTCTTACAAATTTGAGATACTTTAATCTTCTGTGTTAAGTCTGGAAGAAAGGCAACCTGCTTTTTCTGCTTCTTGTGGCTGCCTCCCCTTTGGGGAAGCTGGGCTATGTTTCTGCTGTGTTAAGTTCTATTTTTAACTTGTAGCTGAACCTAGAGTGTTGCATAGGTAGTCAGGGAGGTTTTTTCCCCTATGTGACTTCACATACAGTTTATGCAAATTAAGGGTTTATGCTGTGTTCTAAAATACAATTTTTCTAGATATCATAAATAAACCAACTAAATGCTGATGGAGATTGCAATGAGAGGATGGGCAGGTTCTGATCAGTTTATAAATTACATCCGCAGCTCATTCCATAACATTTTGTCCATCATTGGTATATGAGAAGCAAGGGGCTTATTGATCCTCATGTAGAGCATATGAAGGTCACTTGATTATCAGCCTTCTGCATATCAGTCATTTGGTCTATATCACAGTTCTGATATGGGAAAAGCTACATATTAATTTCACTGTTAGAAATTACTAATGTACGCATTAGCAGAATTAAATTTATGTCATTACACAGCTTCTATCTCTCTGTAGTGGTATACTAGGATACAGACATGATCAGGATTGAACAGACCTGTGAAGAGAAAAAAAATATCTGTACTCATATACAAGTTAATGAACTGGGAAACTGCTGTAATGTATAGGAAGTTGGCTATTACATTTTTTTATTCACCATTGACTATCACAATTACATAGATGCCATTCATAATTCTCTGTGAAGGCATATGCTTTTTTCTGTTGCTCTTTTTGTAGAGAATTAAATTATAAAATGTCTTATGGTTTTGTTTGTTATTTTGATTTTAATACAGCTTAATGTTTTGGACGAACTGGAATGAGCAGCTCCCGAGCATCATGAGATCTACCCTTTCAGGCAAAAATGCACAGGTTATCATTAGTACAGACATTCTGACACCAAATGGACTTACCATTGATCACAGGGCGGAGAAACTTTACTTTTCAGATGGCAGCTTGGGAAAAATCGAAAGGTGTGAATATGATGGATCACAAAGATATGTAAGTAAAACAAAAATCCCAAACGTATTCCTTGTCATTTGTTAGCATCTTTAAAATGAAAATCATTAGTTGCATATGTTTCTCCTAATATTAGTTGTATATTAGATTTAAAAGTGAAAACATTGCTGAACTACAAGTAATGCTCCATTTACTCAACACATTCCAGTTTCTTCATGACCTTCTGGAGATGCAGGCTCTTACCATGAAATCTGTTTACATTAGTATTGAGCCTGAGGCATCACTGTCCTAAAAGATCTATATCAGCTTGAAAAAAACATAAAACTAACTTCAGTGGAAGAGGTAAAGTTCTGCTTTACATAGGAGTATAATTTTCCTTTCAGTGCCAAACTTTTTTGAATGAAGTAGAATTTCTTTTGTGTAATGCTTGAGTGTTATTCTACAAATTTTTTTTTTCTTTTCTAACTATACATTTTCAGATATATTCAAACACACTCCATTACTCTTCTATCATAATACATTTCGGTCCTTGAGTGCACTATTACTTTCAGCTCAAGTAGACCTTTTGCTTGGAATATGCTGAAGGCATTCGATCTGTGCTTACAGTTTTGTGTTTAGCTCTACATTTCTCATATTTCATGAACTCTTCCTTTGAGGTATTTTGTACCTCCCAGAGTGCCTGATAAAATGAATGAAGGGTGTGTTCTGGGTTGTATTTTCAATTCCCAGCTCTACAAGATAATGTAAAAAATATCCTTCATATACCGTATAAAAGCTTTCAATTCCTTTTGCATCAGGAATGAAAATTACTTGTTTTTCTGGAATCTTATTCAGGAGAAGTTCCACATACTTTGTTTAGACAAAATTGCCTTATCAGAGCCAAAATAAGAAAATCAAGCTTATAACAATGGAACAGAAAATCAGCATGACTAGGCATATAGTTTGTATCATTCCCGTTCTCCTTTTGCTTTCATTTGCATAAACTGCAGCTTACTAGTGTTTTCCGATGCAATAGCGGTATCAGAAACTTGAGAAACCAAATCTATATGGATACTAAAGTACACAATCTCTGCTGTGAAAATTGATTAACTTTGGGGGTTTTTTTGCTCAATGAATCCACCTGTGTTCTGAGAAAAACATGCAGATGGCATTTTGGTGGTTTTCTTTGAGTTTTTGTTTTATTGTTTGGGAGAAAAAAAATGGAATTACTATCTTTCCTTCTTAAGAATGTACATAATTATAGACATACCATTTTACTCTAGTGATTTGCTTTGCATAGCTACATTACCATCTCTATCTACAAAGTTATTTGTCTGTGTCACTACTATTTCTGTCATATATATTGAGGAAAAGAGAAAAATTCTCATTTGGATCAGCAATAGTAAATAATTTGAAAAATAATTTCCTTTGTCTTCTGTGCTTTTTTCAATTGTTTTATCTGATAATACCTCTTTCTAGATTAGATATTGTTTTGTTCCCCTTCTAGTTCTATGCATGGTGCATAATGAAATGTCACAAGCATGAAATGGTGCAACTTAGTTGTGGAAACCATTATTAAAATCCCACCTTTTTATCAAACCTTTGGCTTTCAGTTTGGATAAGCAAGACAAACTGGTCATTCAGTTTTCTCAGCCATGGAACATTGAAATTTCTAATTTTCATAGTATATTGCCTCTTGGTTGGACTTTCTGTCATTTTATCTCCTCTTGGAGGAGAACTTGGTGAGGGGATACAAAGAAAAACAAGAAGGAATTCTATAAATATTGAAATCAGAAAAGGAAGTTCAAAGAAGGTGTACCCCCTGGTGAAAAACAATGGTGAAGTAGTAACAACAGATGAGGAGAAGGCTGAGGTATTCAACAACTTTTATTGCCTCAGTTTTCACTGGCAGCCTCTCTCCTCGCAGCCCTGCAGCTGATGGCCCACAAGACAGCGACCAGGTAGACAAAGTCCCTCCCATAGTAAGCAAGGACAAGGTTTGTGACTATCTGAGGAACCTTAATGTACACAAGTCCATGGGACCCGATGAGATGCATCCCAGAGTACTAAGGGAATTGGCTGATGCAGTTGCCGAGCCATTCTCCATAATATTTGAAAAGTCATGGCAGTCAGGTGAAGTCCTAGTGATTGGAAAAAGGGAAATATCGTACCCATCTTTAAAAAGGGTAAAAAAGATGACCCTGGGAACTACCAACCTGTCAGCCTCACCTCTGTGCCCGGGAAGATCATGGAACAGATCTTCCTGGAGGATATGCTAAGGCACATGGAGGACAGGGAGGTAATTCTAGGTAGTCAGCATGTATTTACTAGGGGCAAGTTCTGCCTGACCAACCTAGGGGCCTTTTACAATGAAGTGACTGCATCAGTTGACAAGGGGAAGCCTATCGATGTCATCTATCTGGACTTCTGCATGGTCTTTGACACGGTCCCCCACAACATCCTTATCTCGAAGTTGGAGAATTACAAGCCCAATGGGTGGATGGTTCAGTGGATAAAGAACTGGCTGGATGGTCGCATCCACAGAGTGATGGTCAATGGCTTGATGTCCAGATGGAGGCAGGTGACGAGTGGTGTCCCTCAGGGGTCTGTGCTAGGACCAGTGTTGTTTAATATCTTGATTAATTATATTGATAGTGGCACTGAAGGCACCCTCAGCAAGTTTGCAGATGATACCAAGCTGTGTGGTGCAGATGATAGCAAGCCGTGTGGCCAGAGGGACGGAATGCCATCCGGAGGGACCTGGATAGGCTGGAGAGGTGGGCCCAGATGAACCTTATGAAGTTCAAAAAGGCTAAGTGCAGGGCCCTACACCTGGGCTGGGGCAACCAGCGTTATCGGTATAGGCTGGGAGAGAATATACTGGAGAGCAGCCCTGTGGAAAGGAACTTGGGGATGCTGGTAGATGAAAAACTGGAAATAAGCCACCCATGTGCAATGGCAGCCCAGAAGGCCAATCACATCCTGGGCTGCATCAAGAGAACTGTGGCCAGCAGCTCAAGAGAGGTGATTCTGCCCCTCTACTCTGCCCTAGTGAGACCTCACCTGGAGAATTGCATCCAGTTCTGGAGCCCCCAGCACAAGAAGATGTGGACGTATTGGAGTGTGTCCAGAGGAGAGCCACCAAAATGATCAGGGGAATGGAGCATCTCTCCTATGAGGACAGGCTGAGGGAGTTGCGGCTGTTCAGCCTGGAGAAGAGAAGGCTCCGGGGGGACCTTATACTGACCTTCCAGTACCTGAAGGGGCCTACAGGAAGGCAGGGGAAGGTCTATTCACAAGGGTTTGTAGTGATAGGACAAGGAGTAACAGTTTTAAGCTAGGGAAAGATAGATTTAGGTTGGATATTAGAAAAAAGTTCTTTAACATAAGGGTCATAGAGCACTGGAATGGGCTGCCCAGAGAGGTGGTGGAGGCCGCACCCCTGGAGTCATTCAAGGTCAGGCTTGATGCAGCTCTGAGCAACCTGACCTAGGTAGATGTCCCTACTGGTGTAGGGAGGTTGGACTAGATGACCTCTAGAGGTCCCTTCCAGCCTCAAGCATTCTATGATTCTATAAGATATAGTCTTAAATGATACCATTTTCACCCACAATGAAATTTTATTCTCTGCACGAGTGAGAGCAGAGACCAAGAGCAAGGTCTTGTTTTCAAAGCACTGTTTTGTACAAGTTCTATCACAATCTTGTTGTAGTTTTGCTCAGCAAAGTAGTGTTTTAGTTGTATTATTCACTAAGTAAAAAATCCAGCCTCTGATCTCCTTGAATGTTTAGTTATGCAATATAAAACAATAAAACTAGAAGAAATTGAGGAGATTTCAGAACCATAAAACTCTACAATCTCATCTTAATATCCAGGAGCTCTGCCAAAAAAAAAAAAGGGAATTGAACCCAGAGCTCTCGCAGGTTAAGCAAGCAGTTAATTTTTGAATTCTTATGGTGAGTAACCCAAAGCAACGATGGTGGCTAGTCTTTTAAAAAAACTTTTAAATTTTATTAAATATCTTACAACCAAATTACTTCATTTTAAATATCTTTTTTTTTTTTTCAATTTAAAAAATCATCTTCATTTGAATAGAATGTTTTATATCACACACACACACATATTTAGGCTTTGCAGCTTCATCCAATCTATCTCTTTGAGATTGTTTGGCTGCACAGTTCAACTATTCATGTAGCCCAACTATGCACAAGGAAGAAGTAATTAACAGCTGGACAGAGCTGCCACCCTTCTATATTAGAGCGATCCACAGTCCTCTATGAAACACTGGGGTAAAGAGGAATAGGTTCCTCAGAAAGCAGTGTATGATGAAAAATTTACACGTGGACAATATGACCTACTGTGTTTTCTTACCAAGCTTAGTGTCAAGTTAGATTATTTAAATGGAAAATTGGCTAATCCCATCCTTTTGGGTTTTTTTAAACTGCATTAAATCCACTTATTTTTCCCTATCTTAGAAAAAATACAAAGATTTAAAAAAACTTAAGTGCCCTAAATTCTCCAAGCCATTGAAAATCTGGAGTGTTTTAATAGCTTCCTTATTTATACTGCGTTTCTACAAATATTCTCAGTGGAAATACCCACAGTCAGAAGAGCAAGATCTTCACATGTCCTGCTAATGCCTACATCTCGTTATTAATGCAGCATTTACCCTTTGAGATTTACTGAGCTAATCAAAAGTAATGGTAATAATTGGCAAACTGGGATTGACTCTGGACAGAGAACACTGCACACAAATTAGTATTTACTTGACTTCTGAGGCCATCAAAAAAGTAGTTTTTCCAACCTTCTTGATATCTCTCTAGGCTTTAGTTCTTTTTTTGTTTGTTACCAGCTCTTCACACTAGCTGAAAGTCATACTGAGAAGGTCCATGCACAAGGCTAGAATAGGAAACACCTTCAGGCTTGACTACACTACAGGCTTGGGGAAGGCTGGCTGGAAAGCTGCCTGGTGGAAAAGGACCTGGGGGTGATGGTTGGACAGCTGGCTGAACATGAGCCAGCAGGGTGCCCAGGTGGCCAAGAAGGCCAATGGCATGCTGGCCTGTGTCAGAAATGGTGCGACCAGCAGAAGTAGGGAGGTGATTTTGCCCCTGTACTCGGCACTCATGAGACCACACCTTGAGCACTGTGTCCAGTTCTGGGGACCACAGTACAAGAAGGACATTGAGGTGCTGGAGTGGGTACAGAGAAAGTAAACAAAGCTGATGAGGGGTCTGGAGAATATGTCATATGAGGAAAGCCTGAGGGAACTGGGATTGTTTAGCTTGGAGAAGAGAAGGCTGAGAGGACACCTTATTGCTCTCTACAACCACCTAAAAGGATGTTGTAGTGAGGCTAGTGCTGGTCTCTTCTCCGAAGCAAGCAATGACAGGATGAGAGGTAATGGCCTCAAGTTGTGCCAGGGGAGGTTAAGATTGGATATCAGGAAGAAGATCTTCACTGAAAAGAGTGGTTACGCACTGGAACAGGCTGCACAGGGAGGTGGTGGAGTCATCATCCCTGGAGGTGTTAAAAAACCAGGTACAGGTGGTGCTTCAGTATATGGTCTAGGGGCTAGGGAGATGTTGGATGAAGGTTGGACTAGATGATCCCAGAGGTCTTTTCCAGCCTAAATGATTTTATGATTCTATTCTGTGATTCAGAAATTCAAATAGTGATGACAGCTTTAATGCTGCTGACCTTTTAATGATGATTAAATGTTTAATGATGGTTTGTGGTGTTAGGAAATACCTGACTCCTCTACTGGAAAAGCAAGATAACCTTGCTCAGATCTTATCTGGATATGAGAACCTGAGATTTTGCCTCACTTAGTGTTGTATTTTATGACAAAGGCAGGCAAGAAGCCAGTGTTTAGGTCTACTAGCCAATCTCTGCATGTATTGCCTACGTCTTCATCTCAACACAGTAATGTCAATAGTAATTATACTCTATGACTTGTTATGCATCTTACCTGCAAGAGGGTCCCAACATAATCTATTCAGAAAGAAAGTACTGTCTGAAAAGTTTATTAATAGTAACAGTCACTGGGCATCATCTCTGTCTCCTCTGTGCCTTGTAAATAAATGTGAATTTCTGGAATTCATAAAAGGGAATAGACTATAAAATGTGCAAAGCACAAATCTTTAATGTAGTGCTTTTCATTTAATGCTGTGGTATTTTGTTCTCTTAAGTGCCTGCTATCCTTTGTAAGAAGCATTGTCACCATACGTTAAAGAGCTGGCTTGGGACTCAGAAAAGCTGATTTCGATTCATAGCTTTTCCATTGCTCTGTGGAGTGACCTTGAACAAATTAATTTCTTCTTTACTCTTTGGTTTTACCATCCATTAAAAAAGCCACAGTGATAATAACAGTGACCTTTTTATAAAATACTGTAAGTTGCTAAGAACAACGTGGTATTATCGATACTGTCATAATTATTTCCAGAATATGTCTATCATTATTATTGTTAGTATTTTATGTATTTTATATTGATATGTCACCTGAAACTAAGATACAACACTAAGATTGCAACTTATGTGATAAGAACGAAGCAATAATTATTTCAGCTTTATTTCTACCCACCATCCTCTTCTGTTGAGTTTCAAATGACAGAGTATTTCAGACCGATGGACCCAGAACAGGCAGGGGCAGAGAGAAGGGTGGCCACTTTTGTCTCCAAAGAGAACTTCATATACTTCAAAGCGCAACAACAACAAAACCTTTGCAAGGATTATAGTCTTTGTCAATGAATCCTCTGCCCATCTCTGGCTGCTAACCAAATAGAGGATAATCACTGCTGCAGTGATTATCACTGCACTTGATAAAGTGCAATGCCAAGACTTACTCTTTTCTGCTCCCCACCCACAACTCAAAGGTTGAGTGAGTAACTAGTGAAAGGAAGGGGTATTTTGCATCTAAATTCAGAAATAGCTGTTAAAGCAAACCATACTTAAACATTTTTAAAACAACATCTTGAATGTTTCCCAAGAAGGCGTTACAGTAATTACAAGCATCCATAAATACTTCAAAGCTGCAAGAGTAGAAAGCTTTAAAATTCTAGGAGAAATGTTTGCAACTGAGGAAGAAGCACCATGTTTCTCTGGAGTGGTATCCCACCAGCTATTCTAAAGACCCCCACAGAAGTTTATGGGACTAGCTGTGGCCATGGTTGGTGAAACACCACAGTAGGACTATAGCCTCTGAAACTGTTGTGAATCTGCTCAACATTTAGCATTCCACAGTGACTATTCTTCTACCATAAAATCAGACACTTATCTAAATTTCCTAGATTTGTACATCCAGTCTCCCTATTTTTAAATGCTTTGGGTTGGAAGGAATTTTTAAAGGTCATCTTTTCCAACTCCATCTTCGACTAGATCAGGTTACTCAGAGCCCTGTCCAGCTGGACCTTGAATGTTTCCAGGGATGGGGTATCGACCACCTCTCTGGGCAACCTAGGCCAGGGTCTCACCACCCTCAGAGTCAAAAATTTCTTCCATCTCTCTAGTCTAAACCTCCCTCCCTCTTTTAGTTTAAAACCATCACCCCTTGTCCCGCTACAACAGGCCCTGCTAAAAAGTCTGCCCCCATCTTTCTGACAGGCACCCTTTAAGTACTGGAATGCTGCAAGAAGGTGTCCCCAGAGCCTTCTCTTCTCCAAGCTGAACAAGCCCAACTCTCTCTGCCTGGCCTCACAGCAGAGGTGTTCCAGGCCTCTGATAATTTTTGTGGCCCTCCCCTGGGCCTGCTCCAACAGGTCCATGTCTCTCTTATGCTGAGGACTCCAGAGCTGGATACAGCACTGCAGATGGGGTCTCACCAGGGTAGATAAACCAGAACAGGGAAGATATTTCGCCTGTGAGGCACTCCCAAGGAATCTCTCAGTTTTTGGCTGATAAGATCACCAACTGGAACTGCTGATATGTATCCAATGAATATCAAGGGAGCATATAGAGATTTTAAGTCCTCTATGCTGTATGACTGATGCACATTAGTGTGTCTGAATTGCCTTGAATTCCTCTTTTTCCAGGTCAGTATACAGATCCAGGAGTTCTGCAGTCCCTTCCTGTCCTTGTGACTTAAGTTTCGTAGCAGAGAAATCAAGATCTGGCACAGAGGCAAAGAATTGAACTAGATGATCTTTAAGGTCCCTTCCAACCGAAACCATTCTATGACTGTGATTCTATGAATTATGCTACATGGTGTCAGGATGCACCCAAGACCTCTGCCCCTTGGATTTTGCAATTTAAGCATTAGAGAGTCACGTGCTTCAAATAAGCATCTGAAAATAGGTAGCATAAAGGTCTGAAAGGGTCTGGAAGCTTGTTAGCACCAGTAAAGAGATATTTACAGACTCAAAAGCTGCCAGTCACACAACCATTTCATCCATGTTCTAAGCTGGGAAAATGAACTCCTGGAAAACATCATGTTAGCATGACTCTGAGTCCAAGCTACTGCCTGGGATGTGACTGTCAACAAATAACTATCTAGTAGTAATAATAAGATCTCAACAATTAAGTTATTGTTGACAATTGGATAATGATTGGCAGTGTTGGTATGTGGAAAATTCCAGGATTCTAATGTATGCTTCGACGTCAAGTTTTGTAAGTATCTGCAATATGACAGTAGAAATGTTGTAAATGTGTTAAATTCAGATATTTACATTATTAAATAAATTAAGTGAAATTCCATCTGAAACAAAAAAAAAATCTGGGAGTAGAAAAACTTAGGAGCCATCTCTGATACCTTATTTCTTAATGCTAGGGATATGAACAGTTCTAGTGCACAACTTAAGAAATCTAGATGTTTGGTATGCTCGATTCAGTCAGACAGTCCAAAGATGCAGGAATGTAAGAGCCAGCCAGTTGTCCCAGGAGTCTAAGCTATTCATTTTCCTTTAGAAAATGGATATCCAAGACTTAAAGTGAGCTGAGAGGTTTCTTAACATCTTTCAGATTCTGTTCTAGGGAAGTTTCTGGCAGATGCAGTTTAAATTATTGCAGTCCCATATTATATTTCCATGGTCAATGCTTCCCAGTTGTAATAACAGTCCATGGGAAAAATTCCACTTAGTTCCAGTAGTAAAATATGGGGCTAAATTTGCACACACATCCCTGGTGCAGCAGTATGACACTACAGCAGCATCACCGAGATCACTGTGGTCATGCTGAGTTAACAAGGGAACAGATGAAGGATGGTTTTGCCACATATAGGTCAATGTAACCTAGTTTAACTTTTGTATAATTCCACGGACTTCAGTAGAGTTGGTCTGTGTTAGCTCAAGCAGGAACACACTGCTCTCATCTTGACATGAAACTGCTTTGGGAAAAGGGATGTCTTTTGGTGACAGGCTGCATTTGCATCTGGCAGCAGTGATTGATACAGTGATGGCCAGTGTATAATATCAGTAAGCTGCAAATGTCACATCTTTTAGAGTCACTGATCACCTGAGGTAAGGCCACACAGATGGGTGCACCAAAAATATGAAGTACCTCTACTGGGAATACATGTTGGACTCAGGAACACCTGCTCTCATTTTTTATTTCTTTTTTTTTCTTTTAAAGCCACAGTGAATAAACTTTGCTACTAAAAGTACCACTGTGTTACAAGATGGTCTGATTTTGGCTGTAAAGTGTGCTATGTGTCATGAAAATAAGGCGTGATGGCAAAAGCAGTCATTTTCAATTGATTCTCTGCTTTATATAAAAGCAGTTTTTAATTTCTTGCTCCCTTTCCTGAAGCCAATGAATTGCTGAAGCAATTGGATCTGTGTACTCTTATTTAGTCAAAGAAAAGTAAAGTGGATGGCTAGCTTGGAGGAAGTAGCCCAAAGAAGATCAACTAACCTCTTTGTCCACTGTGAAAAATATGGAGAAGTCAAAGAGTGAAGGCAGAGGTGAACCTAGAGA
This sequence comes from Coracias cyanogaster, assembly GCA_033124195.1. NCBI lineage: Eukaryota > Metazoa > Chordata > Aves > Coraciiformes > Coraciidae > Coracias > Coracias cyanogaster. The sequence continues at coordinate 88,343 of JAVSBS010012874.1, read as the reverse complement.
CAGAGTCATCTCAGACTGAAGAATCTATAAAGGGAAAGCTCTGCATATTCAATTTTTCCACTCTTCTGTTGAGTTGCTCCTTCAATATCTTATTTTCTTTATGCTACTTTTGAATGAGAAACCTATCATTCTGATTATCATTCTTCATAATCTGTGTAACTCACTAAGGAATAGTTTCTAGCCTTTCAAATTGTAGGAGCTATGCAAAAAATCCACGGGAAAACTGAAAGCTGTAGTGACTACAGCAGCATGAACCCATTTAGACAGAGACTTCAAAAGGGTTGGGGGGAAGGCAGAAGCACTCAGTGTTCAAGACAACAGTATAAATACTGAAGGACTAAACCCCATCTGTACACATGGAAAGACTAAACTGCATCTGCAGTAAATCCAAAAACACAGATTCCCAGAGCTTCCCATCCCAAGCTTGTTTTGCAAGGTCACTCTGGGCTCCTACGGGTCTGTGATTATGTAGGGGCTACCTACTGCCTGAAGACCATGAAGCAAAGCATGGCTCTGGTCATACTTTTACCTGCCATGTCTATTTATTAAGTCTATCAAGCTCATCCTTTGGGTGTTAGAGAAGTTTGGAAGGAAGTAATGCATTGTGTCTAAATGTAACCACAGCTAAATCCAGGAGTCCTTTTTCACTGTGTTGGTTCAGGCTTCTAAAGGCCAACAGTAAGTCCTGTAGATGCAAGATTTTGTGAGCATGTGTGCACAGGGGGGTATTGCTTTGGTTTATTTTTTCTTACTTTTTACCCTCCAGCAGATGTAAAGGATAAGCATTGTGTTAGAAAAGACATCAAGAATTTTGGCTCAGAGCTAGTCCAGATGTCTGCATCTTTGCTTACTATGCTACCAACTGCATCTTTAAAAAAGAAGAAACAATGCCCCATCTACTTTGGGGACAATTTAGATGAGAAAAAAACTTAGAAAAAGAAAGCATTTGCTGGCACAGAGTGATTCTCTCATCAGGCCAAATGGTTTTTTAAAGCCTCTGAGACCATGAGTTTAATTTTGCTGCATGGCTCCAAATCCAGTATAGTTATCACTGGAATCACATTTGTGAGGGCAATTGTGTCACGATGACTGGATAGACATTTTGCCTTTCAAGCATATGTCTCTGAAATGGTGGTTGCCACCTGGCAGACTGTTAAATTTCAGCAAGGGATGGAAAAATTATGATTATTTTTCTTAGACAGAAGAGGGGAGGTTATGATTCACCTCTAACATGACTTTACTGCTAACAGGCAGCTCTTCAATCATCTGTGCAGGTCCTGATTCAAAATTCATAAGAATGAGAGAAAAATCAGACCAGAAGAGACTTTTGCATCATAATCTTGCTAGTGCATAGTATCGAAGAGGGATATACAATGAATCCCCTAAAGAGATATCTGCATTAATTGTTAAATTGGCTTTCATCACACTTAGCTACTGTAAGATTATGAACTGCTACCAGATGGTGCAGTTGAGGATGGTCTTGGTATCATACAGGTTCTTTCAATCAAATGCATACGAATCGCTTTTTTGAAAATTAAACTGAGTTTTCTTAACTTCTGGATGCTTAGCATAATGTCAGTGGAAGTTAATTTGTTTGACTCTTCTCCTCTCTGGCCACTCAGGGTCAAGTACTCTTTTAATAGCCACTTTGTGCACCCATAGAACATGGATTTGAAGACAGGCTTATCACAAGGAGGTCCTCATGCTGGAAAATGTAACACATCATTCCTTATAAAAGTGTCTCGAGAGTAAGCTAATGAAAATGATTTTTAAAAATTTCAGATTAAGGCAAGACTTGTTCACTGTTTTCAGTGCTACTTTCTTCCAGCTCTTTTCAAGTGTTCAGTAATGCACCAAGCTGTCACAGTTATGATTTATTTTAAATTGAATGCTTCTATTAACTTTGAACATTTCCACTACAGTGTTATTCTTTTTCTTGTTTGTAAAAGAGGTCTCAATGTCACTAGAAATTTCTTGAGCTTTCATAACTCAAATATTTGCAGGATTTTTTTTTTCTTTTTTTTTTTTTTTCCCGGATGGAAACAACAGGAAATACGAAAAAGAATCACATTACCATGGCATCATACCATACAGGATGACAAAAGTTTTTCATGGTTTTCATTCCTTCAAATCCAGTGGAATAAATTTTAGAAGATAATTCAATGGGCTAATTTGATTTTTAATTTTTTAATTTACTATGCTTATGCCAGTTGTTCTCATACGAATTCCAAAGACTGCAATAAAATTTGTAATTATATTTCTCTATTAGAAGCTCTAGCACAGTTCAATCAAACTAGCAGCTCTATTGACCACATCTGAAACACCAAGCTGTGTCAACATCAAAATTTTTTATCTCACCCACCCTGAGGTCTCTCCAGCTGAGACGTAGTCATAGTTCATGAAGTTAGTGGAAAGAAACAGATATTGTTAAGCAGAGAAATTTCAGATTGTGATAAATCATACTACTTTAGTACCAATGTATATATCCACATTTTGTCAGATGAATCTCTTTCCTCCTTCCATCATATATGAATAAAGAAGGCACATGGACAGCTGATTCAGTTGACCTATGTTAAACATCTTTTGGGTATGAGATGACTTGTTCTCTGAAGGTGCCTCTTTCTTCCCACTAATTGTAGAAGGACAATAGATGACTCCATTGGTTTATATTTGGTCTGATTATTTCCAGCCCAGATTTGTTCTGGTAATCATCGTTATTACCAAGTCAGTCTGAACTTCGAGAAAACCTGATTTTACTAGGAAGAGCAGTTGGTTAACAGCTTGATGTTCTTACCGTATTATTGCTTTGCATATGCATTGGAAATCATACTCTTCCTTCCCCTGAAGCATCATCAACCATACTATTCCCTCCTCAAAAATGGTTCCCTTTTAAGAGACAATTATCAAAATCATTAGAAGATTGTAACACCTTGCTGACAAGACACATACAAGTGATGAATCAAACACCTTCAAGATGACAAAATCATTCTGAGTGTACTTTGTGAAACAGTTTCCAACGGTCGGGTTATTTCCTTTCTTTTATTCAAGGACATTTTATGAAGTCAATCAATTTTAGTTAAGGATCAGATCTTCCACTTCTGTTTCCACCTCCAAGATTAACTAGCATAATTAAAGTTTGGTTGCTAAGCAAAATGCTGATCACCTTTTTGATGGTTAGAAAGCTCCATCTGGATGTTTCATAGCTTTTATTCATTTCACACCACTGATTTATTTACCTTTGAATAGTACAGAAATATTACAGTTATGCAGTGTACAACAATAGCGAATCCCCAGAGCTTTTTAGTTTCTAGATCTAGAAGGAACAGAAGAGGGAATTAACTAGGTTAAAGAACAGCAAGTACAAATCGGTAAAATATCATTAACAATAAGATTTTCAAAGTTGCTTAAGGAATAAAGTAAAATATAATTCTATGGTGGATTTTTCAAAAGTATTAAGCATTGATCTATATATTGAAAAAAATCATAAATTTAAGTTTGGTAAAATTGAACTGCAAGGTCCACAGAGCAATCAAAGAAAACAAAGTCAATTAAAAAATTTAAAAGGAGATATTGTATAATAATATCTTGTTAATATTAGGATTTTTACTGCTGCATTAAATTTACCATTGAATTACATTCATTTTATATAAATTATTATATGGATGGACTTTAGGAGTGGCTATTTCAATGGATTTCTATGAATACACATACAGTGAGACATTCTTCTGAGGAATATCAGCAAACATTGTAAGAAAGAAAAGTTCTCATATCACTTAAATAAGTGGAAATGTTGATATCATATTCCAGATAGCATAAGGACTAAAATCATACTGTTCTTATAAAATTACATTTCACATTTCACTCTTATTTTGGGGAATAAGAAAGGAAAACAACTTTCCAAGATGATGGGAATCCCTTTTTCAGGTGCTTCTTTCTACACTAAGATGCATTGATTTAAAAAGCTTTAAAGTAGGACGTTTCATACCAGATACAAAGAAAAATTCTTCTGGCTTCAGTAAGTTCGTCATTGTGATCTGAGTTATGACAAAGAAATAGCTTTTAGCACATGGAATGAGTGATAGCAGATTTTCCCTCCTCTCGATGATCTAACACCACTATCATAAGCAATAACTATGTATTTACTTGCATTGCTCTAGTACTCTTGTAGTCATACTACTCTAGCAGCTGGACAAACATATACATAAATATCCCTGTTCCAGAAAGTTCTGGAACCTGCAACTCTGCTATCATTATCTTGCTTATAATTGCAATGACAGCCTATTAAAGATGAAAGTTTGTGTTCTAATCCAGCCCTTGACATACATCTCCAGTTAAAATTCAGTAAGTGCATTCTTCCTTTCCTCAACTACTCCATTGCTCTGTTAAAAAGTCCTGCTGGACTGCCAACACTGTGCCCTCGTGACAACAAAGGCAGGCTCTTCTCCATTATGTGCTGTGAAAAGAGGCAATGGGAGTAAGTTGTAGAAAGGAATATTTTGGGTAAATAAAATGTATTCACTGTGCATATTCATTGTGCTCCAAGCATATATTCCTACAGGAACATATGCTTGGAGAGGTGGCCTCATTTCCATCCTCAAAGGATTTAAGTTGAACTAGAGACCTAGAGGTCTTCCTTCTGGCATTGCCCTTCACTACAACTTCCATGTTACCCAGTCATATCTGGTTGCCTCACACATAATTCCAGAACTCATGGTTAACTTTTTCTTCACATTTGCTATGTCTACTTCTCCCTGCCAGTCAAACGCTACCAAATTTTTCTCAGCTAAGATTTTGCTGTTTCCTTATGGAACAGTTTCACTGACTTCCTTGGATTTGCTCCCAATCCAGAATCACTTATGGATGACAGGTTACTGTCCAATTGAAAGGATTACAACCCGAAAGAAAGGCCATCCAATTGCCTGGTGGAAATGTATTCTCCTGAGCGCAGGGCAAATCCTTGAAGAGGGGCTGCTTCTTCCAGAACTGTATTCACCTTAAAGCACAGATTACTCATGCATCATCGGGGTACAAATATATGGTTACCTAAAATGAGAATAACATCTACTTTCTCAGCCCCTTTCCTGTTCATGTTAACATTTTTGAATAATGTAAAATTCCTTTGTTTTCTTGGCTGATATTTCCATACTACCCTGTTGCTTATGTGGGAGAATAATTAATAGATTGCATTTCACTGCAATCTCCCTGGGTTTTATTAAATTAAGATGATGATGAATTTATCACTCCCATCACTGTTCTTATAGTTCTGTTACTAAATCTGCTGCCACTCTCCAGACAAAAACATGAAACCTCTTCGTTTATACTTCATAGACCAAATTAAAAGAAAAAAAAAAAAAGGCAGTGGTTTCTTACACATGTAATTAGAACTTATTTTTCCCAACAAAATTCTGATGATGGTTTAACTGGACACGCATTTCAGGAAATATATCCATCCTAAGGAACACATAAATGTGGTGATGTAAACTAGTAGCTTTGCACAGAGATTTCTCAAAGCCATTAATGGGGATTGGATATTAAATTGCCATTGAGTGTAAATGGGAATTGGCGTTTGATTGTCCTCTTGTTCTTTAAAATACCTCCACTAGTGATATGAGCAGACTTGAACAGACATCTTGTCTCCTACATTAGGAGAAACATGAAGTTGGATTCTCAGCTGACATAAATCAACACAGCTCTGACAGGTCTCTGTTGATTTATACCAGCTGAGAAGTTGCGTCTCTGCACAGATATCCATCTCTCAGCTGCTGAATGATTAATATTCACATCCTTATTTAGTTTTCTACCTTTGTCTTGGTTTGGTTTTTTTTTCATATCAACTGGATGATGGTATTTTGTGCTAATTTATTTCCACCATGTGCAGTATAAGATTGTGTAAAAATGCCATGAATGCTTCCTGAGACCATTAGAACTGAAGAGGCGTAGAGAGCAAAACAAAAACATTTTCTTTCCTGAGCTGTTTTTTCCAATTTGTACACACTATACATATTCATTTGGGAGCAGGGGAATGTATTGCTTGCCAACAGAGAAGGAAAACATTTATTGCTAATAGAACCTAAATGTGCCCATATTACTATATTTCTCTAATTTATATTAAAGTAACCATATCTACACCCATTACAGAGAAAATTGTCCATCGTATGTGATGAGCTACATGAAAAGAGATGGTGTAATTATTAGCATATTGGCATAGAACAGCAAAAATGGAGACAGGATAAGACTGGAGGACAAATAGAGTTATTGAGAAATTTTGTAATAACAAAGAGTGTCAGCCTGAACCTTGTAATAGACTTTTGACATAAATGTGTTTCTTATCCATCCATCTATATATAAGGGAGTTAGATGTGGCTTGTGAGGTACTGACACATCATAACATCACCCTCTTGTCTCCTATTGGCTACAGAAATAAAACTTTCCTAAACCTTAGTGTAGTAATCTGATATGGCTTTTGAAATAATAATATATTTTAAATAATGCCCTTCATCCCAGACCTAATTGAATTTGTTTGTAGAGCAGCTTTGAATCCTGAGATGCAGATGTTGTATGCTGTGTATATGACTGTAAGCTATTTTTCCTTAACCAGGTGTGTAGGTCTCTATGCAGGAAACTCTCAGCACTGGACTGAGGCACTACAAGAGCAAACTGTATTATATTATTAAAAGAATCCAAAGAGCGCTTCTATTAAAAATTATAAACTCTAAAAACCCACAAAAACAAACAAACAAACAAACACAAGGAAAAAAAAATGGAACATGGAGAAGCTGACACTTAAACATTAAAAACTCTAAGGCAACTATAATTCTGTTAAATTCGCTTTGAGGAGATTCTTCAATGAAACATCTGTCATTGCAGTCCTGCAGGGAATTGTATATGCATCCCATTTCAAATATGTCTAGTTAAACAGAAATCATATCAATGTAAGTATTGTTTGTATTTCTACCAAAATCACTTGCAAGGCACTGGTTAATTTCTTGTTTTAATGCTTAATTTTCTTCAGTCTCTCTCCTGTGAGAGATTTATAAAGGAAAGTCTCAGAGAAGCAATAATAATTCCTTTGGGCATAAATAAGCCATCTGTAGACCAATGTGACTGATAGCATGGGGGTAGAAATTTAATGTTTATTTATGTACATGGGACATTCGATTTAATATTGGCTGGATTTTTTTATTGCGATTTGTATTTGCTTGCATACTGAAATGTAGGTAATTTCAGAACATGCATAAATTCTTCCAAATGACCTAAAGGAGAAATATGATAGCTTTCTTTGCCTATACTTTTCCTGGGATGATTAATCCTTTTTTGAAGCCTACCATTCCAGTTTTTCCTTAGATTTCATTGACTTGAAGACAACAAATAAACATAAAGCTTGAACAAGATGCAACTTGCCCCTCTGCCTATGTTTATTTACTCTTACAAGGCCTTTTAAACTATTTCGGATATTCAGGCATCATTTCAGAATTCTCTTTGCTCAGGCACCATTTTAGTCCCCTCCTCAGGGCATTTCATAAAACCTTGAAGCCCATTTTAGCCGCTATGGTGGCACAACAGGTGAGGAGTAGAACCAGGAAGAGATTACAGTTCACATACAAGAGACGTGAGTCAGACTTCCTCTTGCCTCTTAAATTTCTGCACGGATATACTACTTTGCCAACAGGTTTGTCTATTATGACCAATACGATCAAATTTCTTCCCTTACCAGAAAGGTAAACATTATCTCAGCAGAGAAAAGCACACTCAAAACTATAAGCACATACCTTTGCTTTTTAATAGTCTGGCTTTTATAATGTAGATAAATATTTGGTGTGATATTATATAATTCAGTGTTTGATTTGCTGAAAGATATCTCCAGAGTCCTCCTAAGCAGATCACCACTAAATGAAGGATAGTTAATGGAAACCTATAACAAGCAAACTTCCCCAGCTGCTCACTCAGAATAGCAATCAAAAGAAAAGCTGCAAGGAGGAGAGTGGAGCTGCTGCTACTGTGAAGATAAAAAGCAGCAGAATGACCAAGTATTGGGGCACCCGCTCAGTTTTCAGGACAGAAGAATCATGCATCGAAAGCATTTAAAGGATTGATAGGCACTGGAGAAACTAAGAGCAGAAGTGATCCAAGGAATATTGACTAAAAGCATGTTAAATGACTGCAGGTTCAGGCTGTGCAAACAGAGGCTAAATTTGGCTGAAAGTTGTGCAATTCATACCACAGAAGAACAGCATTTAGAGCTATTGTTCCTGATAATAGTTAGGGAAAGTGGAAGAAAACGTGGAAGAAAAATGTATTATTGGAATCCTCCTAATGACTCTGAAGAACAAGGGATTATTTTGAAAAAATTCAGCATTATGACACATTCCACTGGTTGACTGAATACGTACCATGTAGCTTTGTGGTTCTGTCCTGTACTCCCTTTTCTACGTTTATAAAAGTTAAACCTGAAAAGTGTTCCTCTAGTCTTCACTTGGATGTTTTTCAGTTTACCTAGGAGATTGAATATTCTGTGGTTCAAACAAACATAGCAATCTGATTTTTACATTTTCTTCTTTTTTCTTTTCTTTTTCTTTTTTTTTTTGTTAAATGAGGAGCTTCCCATTTATTTCAGATGACATTTTTGCTGCCTTTAGTATTCTCCTGAATTTTCAAAATGTTTTCCTGTTAGAAGGTTGCAAAGTTTGCTGGTCTCTGCAAGTTGTTAATAAGGACTACATTAAACCAATCCATCAGCCCTGGCACTCAATCAAAGTAAGTGAAACAGATGTTCTACCTGCAATGTCTCCCTAGAAACAGCTACAAAGAAACGTATTTTCTTTGACTTTTAACACTTGCACATTTATCTGTTTCTCATAGCAGCTTTTTCGCACTTCTTGATTACTGATTGGCCACAGTATATTTGGAACTAAAAGCTTTTAAATTAACTGTTAGTAATAGAGCAAGTTGTCTATCTAAAATGCTGAGTTAATCAGAAGCAAATAGGACTTACAATGTCTCCCTTGAGCTCATGTCTACAATTTTAAAAGGCAGGGTTGTTTAAAAAAGGAAAGGTGTGGGGGGGGGGAAGTTGCAGTTCCTTATTCTGAAATCAGGCTATTTCAAACATGAAGGCATGTATAAATCCTAATCAAATATTTACAATGATCTTTTAAAGACCACTGATTAAATGCCATAATATTGGTACACTAAACCAGCGACATCTTTTGGTTTTGGACATATTTAACCCCATCTGGTATCGCCACATCCCATGAGACCAACTTTGGAGAAAACAGCTGTCCAGTGGTGCAATCTTGGAAGAAGTTTTTACCCATGGAAAGACCAGGGGAAATTACAGAGAAATATCATCATTCAAGAAACAACCCTTAATGCTGGCCATGTCATTGGTAACTGTTTTAAAACCCATGAGATAAGCTTTTACAGAGCCAACACCTACTTCATCAGCATCTACTGTCTTTAAAGGCAGTTACTGGCAAAACAATTATGATGCTTTCAGAGGTCATCATATTTTTGGCTTCCTTTCAGTAAAAAAATAGTTGTATTTACATAAGAAGACAATATAATTTCCTGTGGTATAAACAGTTGTGAGATTGATCTTCACAGAGTCAAGGACTAGTAGAAGCTGGAAGGTACCACTGGAGATCATCCAGTCCAACTTAAAGTCAACCCTGATCAAGGCAGGGTCAAGAAGAGTAGGTTGGTGAGGACTTTGTCCTGTCTTTTCTCTGGAACTGGAAGACCCAGACCAGGTGGACTGTCAGTGTATGCATCACTAAACATGAGTTGTTTAGAAGTTGAGGAGAGCACTTTTAAGGACAGTGTTTCTCATGAGCATTTGGAAATGTGAGTGCAGCTTGTATCTGTCCAACTGATTGACAGTATTACACCTAGATAAAGTATTAACAGGCTTTCATCAGCTAATTTGGCTTCTTTGTCACTTCTGTGCAACACTGTAATGTTGATATTGGCCTAAAAACTTGACATGATTTGGTCACGTATTTTTGAGCCCATTCTCAAGTAGTGGAGATCACTGAAAATCTGTCAAAAATGCACTTTCCCCAGGGCAGGAGGGGAGGGGCGGGGAGGGGAAATGCACTTTCACTAACATTGAAAAGTTTCATGGGAAATTATTGTACTGGAACTCCCGCAAAAATTCTGACCTTGGGATTTCAACCCTTAATCTGGGATTTCTATGCCCTGTGACAAACTGTCTCCTGTAGATTTCAAAGCACTTTGTAAAACTGATATGACTCTCCCTATGTTAAAATTTCGGAAAGACCAAGTCAAAACCCAGATCATTCTGGTTGGGCACTATGGACAAGTTCCAGTTGCTGGGCCAAAATAGCTGGATTTTTCAGCTAGGGTGAACCTGAAGAAGGCTTGTAAGCAGCACAGCTTTCAACTCCAGCCCAAGTAAAACTGATGCAGATCTTAGCCTGAATTTTGCTGCTGCAGAGATAACAGCCTGTGTCTACCCTGAGTCTGTACTGGAGGGTAAGTGAGAGACGTGGCAGATATATTCTGGCTGAGTGAGACAGACTAATTAGTGCTTTTGGAAAGGGCTAGAGTTGCCCGTCATATCAATTGTTCACAGTGTCACAAGATGGTCTCTTTTTCCAAGGCTGTCCTAGAGGAAAAAAAAAACAACACAGAAAAGCCTTATTCTTTTCTTGCCTCCATCTGCCTACTTCAGCACACAGCTGTCTATTTGGCCTGCACCAGGAGCTAACCTCCTAAGTAAGTAAATGAAAGAGAAACAAATCACTGGCCAGTCAGCCCTGCCTGCCACCAAGTAGACCACTCCGCTGCCCACAGATAAATCCACTATGCCCACATGTTTCACATGTCCTGGAGGTCAAAGCTGGTGTAAACTAGGTTAAATCAAAGGCATCTGGTTTACTCCTCCTGGAAAAAAGGGCCATTCCATCTGTCTTTTTAAAAACTGAAACACATAAACAATTAGAAACACTTCAAAGACTTGAGTGTCCTACCTTGTAAGAAGCTCCAAAGCTTGTCTATGTTGATAACAGTTATACTTTCCTCTCTCCCCTGGGTGATCTGGTTGTTTGACCTACTTTTCCAATACTTTCCCTAAAGGTAACACAAAACCTTTCTGAGTTGCTCATACAACTTTTTGATCATATTTAATAAGCAGCACCTCGTTTTGAAGGCTGTGTATAACTATTCACACTGGGAGAAATCCCAGTAGCCCTTCATCGTCCAAGGGATTATTTGCATATTAGGTCAGGCAAAAGATTTCAGTAGCTCTATCTCTTTCAGTTAAACACACAGAACTTGAACAAAAAGACCGGATTGTTTTTTACAAGTTTGTGGTGTTGTTTCTTCCATCATCAATTATAGCCAGTTCTGTAAACACGGGGAACTATGGACATCTGATAAACTGCAGGGTATCTAAAATACACTGAAAGGCCTGACAGACATGACAAAGGGTTTGTGGAAGATCCAGACACTTTTGGAGTACATCTATTAATTTATGGCATCTGAGATAGCAGTACACACGTATTTAGGCGACTGAACCATACCCACTAATTTTCAATCCCATGTTTTCTGGAAGAAGGAAATCAGTCATGTTTAAAAATTCAGATGACAACTCATCATTGTTTCTTTGCTGCATTTCTAGTGATTTTACGTTTCTTAATCGCTCTTTATGACTGCTGAAAAACTTACACTGTTATTTCTAGGACTAAGACAAAAGACTCTGCTCCCAACACTGCCGCGTGGAAACTGAGCTGAGGACTAGGAATGCCAAGGGAAACAAAAACAAGACTGGTCAGACTCAGATTACCTTCCTGGCAACTGCCTATTCTCTTCATGTTTGCATTTTCTACATAGGGCTCCAATATTTCTACCTCAAAGATCCTGGAAATTACATGGTTGACCATTTTGGCTGCCAGGGCACACTGTTGACTCAACTCACCACCAACCTACACCCACAAATCTCTTTCTTTGGGACTACTCTCCAGCCTCTTGCCCCCCCCCAGTTTGTACAAGTAGCCAGGATTACCTCATCCAAGGTGCAGAATCTGGCACTTGCTCTTCTTAAATTTCATACAGTTGGTGATTGACTAGCTCTCCATTCTATCCAGTGCTCTCTGTAAGGTCTCTCTGCCCTTGCAGGAGTCCATACACATGTATAAGAAACCATGTGACATTCACTTGTTTTCAGATTTTATTACAAACATAAAACACAGACCATATTCACTGGCAGATTTGCAGAGTTACCTGCAAATACATTTCCAGAAAACTGAGGCTTACTTTATAATAGACTAGATCTGAAAACAAGTCATCTGAACTGAGTCGTACTGATGGTATAAAAACCTTATCATGTAATATGAAATATGTTAAGTAGAGGGTTTTGTATGTTTTGGTCAGGTTCAGTTGCATAATATACTGAATATATTAAATTGCACTTTTAAAGCAACTCTTAGCATACTAGTTTTACAATATCACACTAATTAAATGGGTAAAAATACTATTCCTATAAAAAGATACCATACTGACATTTTTGTTAGAATTCATCTCAACAAATTTTAGGCATTTAAAACTCAAATACCTAAATATTCTCTGTTAATCCTTTAGTCCATGATGAGAAAGTTATGATCCATCACAGCATTGTGAATGGTCCTCCGGAGGCACTTGTTCTCTTCCATTAACTGTTAGGGAAGTCTACAATTGCCTAGTTCAAACTTAAATATTTATCTTTTAGACATACAAGCTGGAGCAGTCTTTTGTCCCAAATCGCATTCAGAGCCCACTTCGTCTTTTACTGATGCAACTGATCACTGATACTGATTACATTAATATGTAATAAATATTTGTAGTGTAGTGTTTTTTTAGCAATTCTTTCTTTCCATATAAGTATGTGGGCAATCATTTAGAGCGTGGATTCAGCACCAGAATTAAGATGCTTAGAGGTAGTTTTCTACATGGGAGAGAGGTATCTAAGTATTCTGTCAATGCAGACCAAGTCAACGCAACTAATGCAGTCTACAGCAGTGTTCAGATCATCCCAAAGCAGGCTGCACATGGAGTTTTAGCACTTGAGTTAAGACTCTAGATTCCATGGTTAGCTGCTTGAAAAGAGTGACACAATTTTGTCTGTAGCAAAAATACTTGTTCTTTTATGGACTAAGTCCTTGTATTTCTGCACTCAGGAGGTACTAGAAATCCTCTCTTGGAGAAGTGTTGGGAGCAGGAGCACCTGTGAACTGGTAAGAAAGACAGGACTATAACAGATGACCTATTCAACAGGTCTGATATTCTCATCTGAGGGCAGCAGAACGTACTTCTGTGTCATCAGTAAGTCACTAGCAAGTCCTGTGCCTAATGAGTGGAATCGCTTTAAATAACGGATGACTTTTTAAAAGAGGAACCAGAATCCTGCAGAGATATGTAGGGTAGAAAATGTCCCAACACTTCTACAGCTAACACAGAAGAGAAATATCTCCAGAGAATGGTTCATCCTAGTTTAAGTAAGTGTTAAAATAAGTTTGTCTATACCACTCTGTGTTGTACACAGGGAGCCTTTGATTAAGTTAGTTCGACCTCCATGCCTAAATTTTATATGGTTGAGGTAAAGTGAAGCGGATCTCAACCACAGGCTTATCATCAAGATGACCAGGGATGAGCCTGGGCTTCAGTGCTTGAACCTCAAGTGAAACATTCAATTTAATCATTATGAGACCCAGACAAATCACTTCTTTTTTTTCATTGAATGCATTGTCAGTCACTCAACAATGAGTCTGAGAGGTCCTATTTGTTGAAAGTGTTTATCTCCCTCCATCTTATTTTCTTTATCTACTCCTTAGTGATACACTGAAAGGTCTGAAACCAAAAATAATTGACTAAACATGAAACCTGATGTCAATGATCCTGAATGCAGATAAAAGTGAAAAAAATTGAATCAAAAGTGACATGAAAAAAATAGAAATCTTGCACCTCAGAATATTCAAAACCACCTTTATCAACTCAAGAAATGTAGCTTAAAAAGAAACCAAAGGAGGCTGAGGAAAGCTCATGTTTAGAACAGATTTTGATGAGTGCAGTGCTGTCATCTGTACGAGTAGAAATTAAATTTAACTATGCTAATGTAATTTGTATCTAGAGAAATTGTTACCTGAAGTATAGTGCCATTTCTTGGAGAAGACTTAAAGAAGGATGTTTGCCTGAAAGAGAGACAGGAGGTTTTTGTTACATGAGGTAAAGCACAGGAAAGAATGCTGGAAGACAAAGCTTTCACTAGGTTTTGGTTGCATATGACAAATGGAATAAAACTATTGTATTTTAAAAGGGATCAATTCTTCCACTAACCCACTGACTTTCAGGTTTAACAGCAGAGGACAACTCATAGCATAAAAGCATTATCTTCATTTGCATTGTGAGTTAATAATTGATAAATTTTTTGCCAGCCAGGTCCTTGCAATGCACTGAATGAAGCACAGAACCGATTAAGCATACCCAGAAAAAAATGAAGTAGCCATCTTGCAATGCCTGAATTAATTGCAGGATGTATTTTTGTTTATTATTTCTGAGGGAAACTTCAGTGGCTCTCATTAAATGCATGGATGGATGAATGGGTGGATGAATGATTGATGACACAACAACCAAATATAGCCAATTAGTTTTCCATTTCTTCTAGGCATATTGCTCTATTAAGAATCAGAAATACAGTAATAACAATCAAACTTAGTAAAGCCATCCTTATTTGCTCTTTAGGGTGAAAATCATCCCTGTGAATATGCATAGCAAACACCCTTTCGCATTTCCCCTTCCTTGCCACAAACACTTGTATTCATTAACAAGTTTTTGACATTTATAATCAGGACAGATTTTCAAAAGTGTTTACTTTTAGAACTGCAAAATAAGTAATCACATTTTCCAAAGAGCTTGTTCATATTGGTCATTCATAGTAAATGCCACCCTCTTCTGAAAAAACAACTAGCCCAGCTGCCCACTCATGCTTAAGAGGAGCTTCCTGGAATCAACAATAGGAGGAAATAGAAGAATAATTTCATTATACTGTTTCAAATCCTTCTTAAAATTAGTGATGTAAAAATGAACAGATAAAAATAGTGGATAAATATAGCTGTCCAATAACCAGAAACAGGCTAAGTCTACATACTTTTGTTCAGCAGTGGCAAGTGGATGCAGTTCATATAGTGCATGTCAGAAGTAAGTCAGAGCTGTTTGGTTGTATTCACCACCGGGTACAGCATTATTTGAAAAACTGCTTTACCATCTAGTCAAACAGAACTTCAGATATTCTATATTTCTATCTCAGAGCTGGTAATTTTGATGCACATTATTTTATCCTTTTAAATTATTCCTTTATATTCTCCAGGCCAAATCATGCAGTTGATGATGTGATTCGCTTTCATTCACCTTAAATATAGCTGTGTGAGACAGTATAAATATGGTTGCTTTGACCATGCCATCCCTAAATTATGCACAGATTGCTTTTTTCATATTTTAAACAGAGATTTCCAGAACACCGCACATATGTGCAGCATCAGCTCAAGCCACGTTCTTGTCTTTATACAGCAATGTAAACAAGAAATTACTCTACTTCATCATAACAGGGTAAAAAAGATGTAACAGCAGGATTAGTAGCATGAGAAATGTCTTATTTTCTCAGAAACTAGACCTAGTAAGCTGCAACCCCCACACACCAAGCTGTTTAATTAATTCAGCATTGACTTCACTAGTCAAAACATTTGTTTTGAATGTCATTTGTGTTTAAATTGATTCATTTTATTTGATCCCTTACAATCTGATCTGTTTAAAGATATGGGTGCTTTATAAATATTCATTTAATAACTGGAATGATTAACTGACAGAGATTTTTTTTCATCTGATGCAATGAGAGGTTTTATGTGCTTTATTTTACTGTTCATTATTATCTTCTAAGTCTATTTTTGCTGGTTAACAAAACCAATGGAAACTTTTTTGTTGGGAGTCTAAACATTCTCATGGAAGTCATTTTGGAGAACAGTCATCTTGAACAAATAGTTAATCAAATGATGCTTGCGCTTAAAAATCTGTGAAACATTTAGGATGGATGAACACAACTCATGACTTTCTGAGTATTTCAATAACCACCATGCACAGACTAATTACGGTGAAACAAGCTCAGCATCAGATTTGTACCAATTGCCAAGCAACATGTGTTTTCTTGTTCAACTGTCTGTATTTGGATGGAAATATGGTGATAATAAGGCACTATAGTTCCTTTACTGTCATGTAACAGGAGAGGAGGAGGAGTATGGCCCTGTGGTCCTGTCTAGCAAATCTGTGACTACTGTTGCTGAGAGATAACAAAAGCCAAGTTTTAACTGCATCTGCCTGGGACAGCTAAGCTTGAGCTCTAGTGCCAGGAATTAATTGGAGCCTAACCAGAAGGGCATCCAGCTTGTCTCTTGATATACATACAGCCATATGAAGGTATATTTGTGTTCCAGCTACTCCCACATGGAATGTGAGCAGGTGACTGAAACTGAAATCTGTGCTACATCAGCACAAAAATAGAATGTATTTGACACACGGTGGTGGTAGTTTGTCTGGCCATGCCAGAAGCCCTGTAAGTTGTCATGACTTTTCATATTTTTGGGCATCCAGATAAAATATAACTGGTTTCCTTTTAAAATATAACCAGTCTTATTTTAATTAAAAGCTAATAAAGTTCCTTTTAGATTAAGTAGGCAACCAATCTTCTGTGAAATATGAAAACTATGGGGAAAAAGTGTGCAGCCTGAATGTGAAGGAGTTGCATTAGGAAGTTGAAGCTAGAGAGAAATAAGCTTTAAATAAGAATCTTCAACTCCCCCACAACCTCCATCCCAGGTGTCTTTTGTGCTAAGTCTGCTGGATTGAATGCTAGCTGTGGGCTTCACTTTCTAGTTAACAGATAATTTTCTTGACAGCACAAAGGAGAGGTATGATCTTTACTTCAGAAATGCCAATTCTCATAATTCAGAGATCCCTTGTTCTACAGAGGAGCTGTAGAACCCATGTTCTTTATACTGGCAGTGAAGGCAAGTACTTGTAGAGTTTGACTCTGATTTGAGTTGGGCTGAATCATACCCTGGTCCTGCCTGGTTTTCTCTGTTGTCCATATGGTGAGTCTAAAGCAGAGAGTTCAGGTATGCGGCTCTCCAAAATTAGGTAAATATAAATAGGAGAAAGATGCTTTTTGCAAAAGTGAATAAAGAAAAACAACCATGACAATGCAACCACATTGAACTTCTGGGCTAGATTTGCAGAGATGGAAAAAAAAACACCCAACAACTTTCTTTTACAACCAGATAGATAGGAGCCTTTTTTCAACTCTCTTCTAATTCTGGCAAAAACATTAGTGTGTGAAAATGCTGAAGTAGATATTGACCTGATCTACTAAGGTTTGTTTACAAAAAACGTCCTTCAGTGATCAATGACTATGCCCTCTGGAAATGCAGTGTCAATTCTGACCTTGAATCATGGATCAAACAGTCTTGATCTTTATCAGAAAATAAAAAAAATAATGAATTCATGATTTAGCTGGGAGCAATTTTCTCATTGGAATGTGACTATAACACAATGCTAACACAGGGGTTGGTACTTGCAGTACTTCAATTTTTTTACTTGGAAAAAAAAAAACAAACAAGAAGATGAAGTGGGCTCAGAGCGTAGAAATGCCAAATATCTCCAGTGGAACACCTAAGAAACTGGTATATCCAGTCTCTCCATTTATTTACTGCCTCTACCCTGCCCAAGGAACAAGACTCACCCCTTCTCATCACCTCTGCCCCTTTGAACTATATATGTAGTGTAGGGTCAGCAAGTAGCTTCAAAACCACACATGACATATCCCTTGTCCCTCTTTCAGTTCATTTTTAACACTAAGAGCTACAGTGTGATCATTTCAGCCAGCCTTCTGAGACCGTATCTAAGCTATATTATTACATAACAATGATTATTACATGGCCATCATTTAGACGTGACAGACTGCAGCATGCACTAGCTTTTTTTCCTTTGTCGTGCAAGAGCTTGCTCGTGTCTGTAGCCTATTTAATATGTTAATGATGAAGCAAGTATTTCTGCTGAAGTAATCACCCATCCATAGAAGCATCTGCTTGAAAAATTCATGTGCCTACACAACTGCATGACAACCTCAGTAGGAATCCATATCCCTCTAATGCTGGAACCAGGTGCATTGCTAACAAGCTGCAGGTGGAGACATGAAGAAATTAATTGCAAGGCCCTTGGTAGTTGTTCAGAATTCATCTTAAATACACTGGTGAATCCGTCATATTTTACTAAGTTACCTTTTGTTGGATTCTGTGCTTGCAATGAAGAGCCTCACATGTTATTTCACCCCAAGGTAGTCCCTGGTCTTTGCACGTGATGGGCACAAAAGCTATCCAGGAAGAGAAGGAAGATGAAACTTTAAAAAGGAAAACACAGAATGGGCCATGTGGTTAGGAGATAAATGCTATGGGAAGAAAAAGGCAAACACAGAGCTGTGCTAGGGGAAGAAGAAGCAGAAATCTAATTCTAGCAGGATGAATATCTGCCAGGAGTTATATGGTTTGAATCAGTGGGACACTTCTGTGACACTAGAGATCTTATCCTGGGGAAAGACTCAGTGCCACTAAGTTTAAAAAGGGGAGTAAATGATCAAGGATCCAAGCTCCACCACACTGTAAACCTGAGTATCTTTGCTGATAACCTAAAAACCAATTCCAGCCCAGAAATATTTTTTTTTATTCTCATACACCAGCAAAACATTGTTGTTTTACCTCCTGTGGTATAGATAAGAGGTGTATCACCAGCTTCAGCCGATGAAATAGCTGCAGATCTTACGTATGCTCCCTTTTGGTCCCACCTTGACTGTTGTATGCCTGATTGCTCCTCTGCAGGGAAGTCTGATGATCCTGTTTCCTTGAAGAAAATTAATGCATGGAGTGCCACAGAGTACACCTACCCTGCAGAGCACACTGCTGTGTAAAGGCACTCCCGCTGGTTTTAAACTAGGTAGCGTGTATGCCACTGCTTAGTGTTCAGCTTGGCACACAGCATGGTCTGCGAGACAGTAAATCTTCCTCCACTGAGCTACGTGTTCAAGCACAGGAATCAGGAGCAGCCAAGGAGCATCATCTCTCTAAATGCCCTCTTGCCTCTAACTGGTTTGAATTTCTGTGACCCCTTTCCTGAAGCATCCTACAGCCTCCACCTGTATGCCTGTCCACTTGCCAGATGCACTTTTGGGATCCAGCTGCTGTGAAAGCACAAGTTTTCTGTACATCCCACTGTCTCGGGTGCTGTCCTCGCCATTTGCTTGAGATTAGCTGGGATTTGTCTTCTACCAGAAGTGGGATTCATTTCAGCAAACTTCTGTGCCTAAAAACTAGCATCTCATTTTAGGGATTATCTGGGTTCCCTCTGCATTTAATAGCTATTCAGGATGTGATTCATCTCACCTGTCTTGGACATTATTATGGGGATGCAATAAATCAATCTCTGCAGGTGTTTGCCCCATGTAACTTGATGACTGTCTTAGTCTAAACAGTCTGTAGACAGCAAAAGTTCGGTGGAGAATTTCATATGTATGTGACAAAATATGCCTGTCATACATTTCCATGAAACCACGTCCAAAATATTCCTGTCATTTGTCATGTGACAAAATATTCCTGTCATTCATTGACATGAAACCATGTTCAAAATATTCCTGTCATTCGTCTCCATGAAACCATGCTCAAGTCAATGGACCTTAGAAGTTCAAAGGACAACAGTAGCTCATGGTTTTTGAGCTATCTCTCTGCTAAGGGGTTTCTCCCTTTTCACCTTCTCCTGCCAACAAGCTTTGACCACACTGCACATTAAAAAAAAAAAAAATAGCCTTCAACATAATTTAACTGGACATATTGTTGTGGCTTAACAGGGGTTTAGCTGAAACCAGGACACAAAGGTAGACAATGACAAATCAGCCCTAAGTATAATTAGCTTTTCCCCTGCTTGATATGCAGAGAGAGGAAGTCATCTTGTCCAGTCCATGATATGTGCAAATTGCTGCACTGAACTGATTCATAATGACACAATCCTCAGGAAATTCCTTGTTGTCAGAGGAACCTTTATATTCAGTATTTTTCTGTACATTGTCTTCAAATGGAGTCTTTGGTTCAGTAAGTCCGTTGGTACAAATCCCTGAAGAGATACAGAGCTACTGAGCTACACCACCTTGCATTAGCCAGCAGGTTAGCCTGGTAAATTGTGTTCTTAAACAAAGTGGAAATGATGGAAATCTTAATGTTACTTTCTACAGCTACTTTTAATGTTTTTCTGTATTTGAGTTACAGAAAAAAGGCATAACATGCAGTATCTGATCTTTGGGGTTTTTCCCCCATAATCCTTTCTGTTGGTTGGAGGACCAAATTAAAAATATATTTCATCTAAAAAGGTGTGATTGCAGAAACAGTTGCAGTTCCTGTAAGACTTTTATTCCATAAAGTTCTTTGTAAAACAGATTTCAAACATGGGCAGAGAAGTGAGAAACTGTTTTCTTTAATATTTATATATTAAATTTTACTATCTGATGGCCATGTGGAGTATTTGGGGATTACTGCAATAAAAAGTGTTTTATTTCTCCTTATATATTTTGCTACAGTTAGTATTAGATTCAGTTTATGAACTGATGATACCTGCTTAAGCTATCATTTTGAGAGAATACATATAGAGCATAAATATGCTTCTGCAAATTTTTTTTTTTTTTTACTTCAAATGCTAATGATAAATATTGTACTTTTATCTTTATAGACCTCACTGACAACTGATTCTTTGAGCTGAGTATGTCCATATGCATTAAGTATATTTTGCAATCAGTGGGCATTAAGTATGCTGTCCAAAGTTTGAAACTATGAAAGTATGTGTATAGACATAATAAACCTGAAAATTGAACATTTAATCCCTAAAGTAGCTTTACTTTCTGGTAGACTGGTTTCTATAGCAACTCAAAGTCACACTATCATTTGATCAGCTCTTGATAAGAAAGCAAAAAAAATATTTTTGTCCAGAAAAGAAAAAAACAGTTTTTAACATCTTCAGTAAAACATACTGTGGTATCTTTGGTAACACCACCATCAAAACCAGATAGCATGCACATATGCTGAGAAATCAGTTATGCTCCTGAAGCTTTGAAATATGTGGAAGAGAAGGTGGGGTAAGAACTAGAAAAAATGTCTTTTACAAAAACTAATGCTGGATTGAGGTATCAGGGCCGACTGCCAGAAGGACAGATGCAGTGGTTTCCCAAGGTTCTATAAGAGACACCATAAGATAAGAGTGAGAGGGATGACACAGAAGATCAGACATGAACCATTCAAAAGACAACTTCCATTTCCAGTTTTCCGCTGAAATAATTGTTCCTTTTTTGAAATGAGAGCTTTTGGGTTGGGTCTATTGAAAATGAAGCTGTATGTTTACATGTCTCAATTTCCTACATACTAAGGGAATCATTTTAATTTCAAGAAAGGCATGAAAACCAGTGAATATGGAGCTAAAATACATAAGAAAATTCTCTTTTCTTCACTTAGCACTTACTCATTTTTGACCAGGTCTTGAGAGTCAGATTAATTTGGTACAAAGTACTATGTCAGGAAAAACCTTTCCCTTGGGAAGGCCTCCTCTGAGCGAGGTCCTGAAATATTCCCTACAAGTGGGACTGTTGGATAATGTACAAACTTTGCAGTGAAAAGGACACTCTAAATTCAGAAAGTAGCTTCCACAGCAATTAGTTAATTGTGCAGAACATTTTGTTTCCAAGTTTCTAGTTTTACAACTGGTATCACTTCAAGCACACCAGTCCCAGAACTTGCTGGAATACTTCAACTAAGACAACCTGAACAGAAAGTGCAAAATCCTGATCTTCAAAACACGCCAGGCAATGAAGTTGATTTTATGGCATCACAAATTATGATTACACTTGCTCATAATTTCATTTATAGTTTTCAGCCCTCTGTCAAGAAAGGAAAATTCCTGGCAAATCACTATTGCACTTGCTCATTCTCCCTTTTTCTCCATCTCTTTTTCTCCTAAATGCTGACAAGCATGAATTCATGAACAGATAATTGTTGAAGCTTTGCTAAATGCATGACAGTTGTAACGGCTATTTGCAACATTTTACTTTTGAATTCAGATGAGCAATTCTAGAGCTAATCTCTGAATTTTTACATTCATCATGAACTGCTGTTTCCTAAGTATTCACTTGTGATGTGATCTACATACACGCTGATTTTCTATAAACGTTGAACTTTTGTGAGTGTCACTGGAATCCTTTCTCTGAACCTGAAAATAGAGAAATCCTACTTTAAAAGAGTGATTGGAAAATTTAAATCAAGAGGAATCATTAAAAGTGATCAATTCTCCCATTCTTAGAGAAGAATATCTGCAAATATACTAAATTTGGCTTAATTGTGCCTTTACACAGAAGGTTGAGGAAGCAGTTCTTGTCTACTTACAAAGCAAGTAGCAGACATTCAGACCTTAATTTGTGTCCAAGAAAGGCCAGTTAAGTGTCTAGTTTCTGTTCAGAGTATGAGTTCTGTACAGATACACCTGGTTCATTTCAGTTGTGGGACAATGTCAAAATACGTATTACCTCTTGTAGAACATAGAGTTGGACATAGTTATATGTAGGGCTTCTCTATTTGCTTTCTTATTTCCATTCCTGAGAGACTAGTACAAGAATTTATTCTCTGAATGTAGAAATTGCAATTCTGCCTGGCTAGTCTGTGGTCTGTGGTTTAGGTAGAAATAAAGCCTAATTCAGCAGAATCCCCCAAATACCTATTCTACATTTCATTAAACACTGTATCCCAGGATGATACAGGGCCCAATGCAAAGCTCTGCAAAACTAATAGAACATCTTCCATTTACTGAGTTTTGGATCAAGCCTAAGGAGGGAATACAGCTGCAAGCTGAATTTATTTCTTCCTTTCCCTTCCCCAGCTCCTCTCCACCCTCCTATGCAAGACTAGTGTATTATTCACTTGGCACTGAAAGCGTTAACCACGGACATGAAAGGAATAAGACAAGATCATGCCGTATAAAGACTCAGCTAATTTTAGTATACTTACAGTCTTTCACAGCAATTCTTTCTTCCTTAGATTTGGCAAAAGACATACCTGCAGCATCTTTTTTTTGCTTTCCTCCTTCCCACAGCTTTTGTTAAATAGTATCTCAAAACTCAGCTAAATGCACTAAAAGAAGACCTTTAAAGTATTAACTGTTATTCTGGCCATTTCTTATCAGATTGAAATGTGTTAATCTATCAAATTTAATTTTAGTGCTTACAGTCCCCAACCAGGATTTCATAGAATCATAGAATGTTCTAGACTGGAAGGGATCTCTAAAGCTCATCTAGTCCAACCTCCCTACACAAGTAGAGACATCTCTACCTAGGTCAGGTTGCTCAGAGCCCCATCAAGCCTGACCTGGAATGACTCCAGGGATGGGGCCTCCACCACCTCTCTGGGCAGCCCATTCCAGTGATGTATCACCCTCGCGTTAAAGAACTTTCAAATCAATGTTTAAGAAATAAAAGGCACCGGCATCTCCACACAGCCATGAGTCCTCTGTGTGTGATGAGTAAACAAAACTGATAACGATCATATCATCTTCCAGCATTCTTGGGAGATAAGATGTCACTCAGACTTTAATAAACAGGTTAAAGTAATACTTTTTGACAGTTTATAGGACCTGAAACCATTAAGAATAAATTGCTTATTTAATTAAAGTTTTTTTATTACCTAATAAATGAATTTAAAATGTAAACTGCTAATTGAAAAAGGAAAATGGACTTCAGCCAAGACAGTGAAGAATTCCAGCATATAAGAAAAAAATTAATGAGAGCCAGCCACACATCACATTGACCTTCTACAATTTGAACAGGTAGTTAGCATGTTTAAAGAGAATGGTACATTAACATAATCTGAATTATCATTATTAAAATGCTGCTCCTAGTGTACTTAGTATTTTATTATCATTAATGTTATGATTTAATTTCCATCCTGGATAGATTTCATCTAGTGTTACTTCTTTCTTGTCTCCATGAACTGCAAGTTCTATGGCAACTAACAATGAAAGTCTTCACAATTGTCTCATAAATTAATAGGATCTAAAGTCAGAGGGAGTTCTCCCAGAAGCTTCTTCCCCAGTCCCCTGCCTTTTGGCTGCACTACTCTGTGATGCTTTGCTTCTTTGGAAGCACAGAAAATAACAGGTGAAATACTGGTCTGTTTGTGATCCAGCCACATGATTCTCCACCTTCCTGCACCCCACAGTCATCTGCAGTAAGCAACGATTCCCCTCATATACTATAAATCTGTTCTTATGGCTTGGCTTTGTTCATCATTTGATTTTCATCACATATTTATTACTCATTTCCTAACCTGTGGTACATTTTAATCACACAGTTATCACACCATCTCACCTCAAACATGAGACCTAGTAGACTCTCAAGGTCAGAAATGCTCATATGACGCTGTGTATGTGGGTCAGCCTTACACTCTTCGCATGTTACATCACTCACAGCCAGCCAGCATTTCAAATCATGAGCTTCATATCTTTATGATTTGGGTGATAATTAAAACCATCACTTTCCTGGGGATTTACTTTTGGCTTGGCTTTTTCTGCCTAGCCTTCACAGAGCTTTGCTTATACCCAGCAGTCACGCTACCGGGTCACTTCAGGTTAGTCTTGGCTTACAGCCGCTAAGCTGAACACTGAGCTAAAGGTGTGCAAACCCCCAGGAGGCATCACTGGGTACTCACCCAGTGGGGACACTTAACTCTGCAGATTCATTTTCCAGATCCATTTCTGTTTGTCGTGCTTAAAAAATATCCAACACATCCCTTCCACAAAATCAGTCTATCTTCTTTTTAAAAATAAACCCTATTTAAAGGCAAACTGTTTTCCTGGTGTATTAACTTCTCTATTTAAATTTTGTCACATATTTCTAATATATATCTGTTTAGCTTTTGCTTCCAAACTTTGATGTAATGATTGGTTTACCCTTTTTCATGTGCTGTTTGGTTTTGCTAGATTAAAAACTCTCTTCCTGATGGAGCCACTGACAGAGTGTGAACTGACCACCTCTTCATCTTCTCTTAGATAAATGGTAGATATATTGAATTTAATGAAGTAGAAAGTTCCAAAAGAAGAACTTTCTTCTTTTTGAAAGAAGAAAAAAAAAAGGAAAGAAAAAAGATAACTATATGCTTTCAATTTTTGGTGATTTTTCCAAATTCTGCCCTTCTTTCTTGAAGCCTTTCTGGGTTTTTAGTCTTTTTTAAAAATTATTTAACTGGTAGGATTTAACAAGACCAGTGTCACAAAAGCTGAATGACAGTTCTTTTTGTACCTGGCATATCTTTATTTGCTTATATTTTCCTAAGGCTTTCAGGCAAGATGTTACTTTAATCCTCTTCTCTGAGCTCTAGAGGATGTGCTCATCCCACTGAGGTTATAGGTTCTGATGTGCAATTGTTAAGAATTCATAAAGGTTTCTAATAATAATCTTTAAGTTAGTGTCACCAGGATCTTTCTGAAACTTCACCTCTCTAAATTTTTCCCAGTTTATTCTTTGCCTTAGGTTTTTCTTTAATTTTTGAGCAAACAAAATTATTCCTCTCTCCTCAAGCAAGAAGAAGTGAAAGAGGGAAATCTTTCCTGTCTAAAATAAAGTCATTAGAACTTGTTTTGAAGAGTCCTATATGCAAAACAGCTGAGGTTTAAAAAACAGTTTGTCATAGAGAAAACTGAAAAGCTTCCTTCTTCAGGAATAGGCTGAATGATGTGTCAGGCTCTAGAATTTACAAAACTCTGAAGTGAAACTTTTGGACTACCTTTTCTGACTTTCTCCCCTCTTTTGATGAATTCCTGACTGTTGGCACTTCTAAAACAATCTGAAACTTCTTTAAAAAAACAAACTAATAAATTGCATAAAAAAACACCATACCCAAGCTGCTGACTTTCAAAAGTCGGCTGTCATCTTGAGCAGCTGACTGCGTTAAAAAGTCAGAATTTAAAACTCAAGGCAGCGTGGTCTATCTGGTATTGCCATGTGGTGAGACCAGATGATCGTAACAGTCCCTTCAGCATTAAATATATAAGGAGAGATTCACAAATGTTTGCTTTATGTAGTCTTATGTCCCTTCAGCTTTTGATGCCCAGACTATAGAAGTTCCTTTAAAGGGGAATTCACGAACCTATTCTGGATCCTATTCCAGAGGAGCTTTGCCCTCTGCCTTGACCCCAGAGGAAGCTCCAGAGATGGGATATAGGAAAAGACAGGCTGGATAAGAGCAAGGTCTTTGCATCCCAAAAGCCTCTTTCCAGCAGTGTTCTGTAGGAAATGTCTAGGCAAAAATTGAGTGTGTGCACCAGATTACTTCCCCAAAACACCCTAAACCCCAAAATATCATCTTAGCCTCCAGCAGTCCTCATTTTAGGGATACTCTGAGCAACTTTTAGGGATATTGTATGTTTATAGTGTAGAGAAGAGGAGTTAGTCACAAAGTCCAAGTCACATACACCCTGTAGCTGCATGCCTGGAAGCATGAAACCCAG
>JAVSBS010012874.1:47097-61624 GCA_033124195.1 Coracias cyanogaster | reverse complement strand
TTGTTTCCCGATTTGTGTCTGTCACATATTCGGTGCCGGCCTCACAAGACCGGACTTATTCCCCCGTTTTCGCAACATATAGTTATATATAATATAGAATCATAGAATTGTTTTGGTTGGAGGAGCCTTTTGAGATCACCAATTCCAACCGTTAACCCAGCACTGCCAGGTCACCACTAAACCATGTTCCTCAGCACCACAACTATACATCTTTTAAATACCTCCAGGGATAATGACTCAACCACTTCCCTAGGTAGCTTGTTCCAGTGCTTCACAACCCTTTCAGTGAAGATATTTTTCCTGATATCCAGGCTAAACCTCCCCTGGCACAACTTGAGGCCATTTCTGTAGCCTTGCATGGGTCTGCTGTGACCCAAGTGCAGGATCTGGCACTTTGCCTTGTTCAGTTTCATACCATTGGCCTCGGCCCATCAATCCAGCCTATCTCAATCCCTCTGT
The DNA here is from genome assembly GCA_033124195.1 of Coracias cyanogaster. Classification (NCBI taxonomy): domain Eukaryota; kingdom Metazoa; phylum Chordata; class Aves; order Coraciiformes; family Coraciidae; genus Coracias; species Coracias cyanogaster. The sequence goes on along the minus strand of JAVSBS010012874.1, from coordinate 61,165 downwards.
AGAGCGTCCGTAGATTCAAGCAGATAAACACACCTGCCTAACTCGGTGTTGTCTGCAAACTTAGAGGGTGCACTTGATCCCCTCGTGCAGATAATTGATAAAGATATTAAATAGAACTGGTCCCAAGACTGAGCCCTGGGGAATACCACTTATGACTGGCCACCAGCTAAATTTAATGCCATTCACCATAACTCTACAGGCCTGGCCAGCCAGCCAGCTTTTTATCCACCAAAGTGTGCACCCATCAGAGCCATGAGCAGCCAGTTTCTCCAGGAGAATGCCGGGGGAAGGAGTTTCACAAGCTTTACTAAAGTCCAGGTAGACAAGATCCACAGCCTTTCTATCATCCACTAAGTGGCTCACCTTGTCATAGCAGGAGATCAGGTTAGTGAAGCAGAACCTGCCTTTCACACACCCATGCTGACTGGGCCTGATCACCTGGTTGTCCTGTATGTGCCTCATGATGGCAAGATGATCTGCCCCATAACTTTCCCTAGCACCAAGGTCAGACTGACAGGCTTAAAATTAAATATTTTTAATTTATATATTATGCATTTTATGTATTATATATATATTAATTTGGGGATACCCTGAGCAACCTTAATCATTAACAATAAACTTACAGCTTTTATTATTTAAAAATATGCCTTAGGTATTTTTCTTCTATTAAATTATCCAAGACTCATGGACACTTTTATTACACAAAGCATTTTGTGACAGATAGTTCCACAGCTTAATCACATCACGTGAAAAAGCATCATCTCTACACTTCAGGTGGCCTTTGTTGACTTTCACCTTACACTTAACATTCAAGCCATGTTCCCAACTTCCTGCACACACATAGTACCACACACCTCGTAGCTTATGAAGTGGCTGCAGAAACCTGTGTTAACAACCCATGACTTTTAGGCCACAGCAGTTATAGTTTATGCCTTTCTGCTGAGAAGCTGGGGTTTAGCCTTTAGAGCTAACAACCCAACGAAAGTGTGATTGATGGGACCTGAATCCATGCCAGGAACCGGAGGTGTCAGTCAGAAACACAAAGGTAGCTTTGAACCTGTTCGCTCCCCCTGTACCTCCCTGCCATAGTTGTGTTCAGCAAGACAAGCTAAACCATAGCCCCTTCTTAGACAAGACATTCCATAAAAGTCACACATCATTAAAATCTGCACTTTTCTCATGACCCACTGCAACCTCAATTTTGCAATAGTCAGAGCAGCTTGCAGAATGGCTTCTCTATTTCTGAAAAATTGTGGGAGATACTGAACAACCTAATTGTGTTTTATATAAAGTGAGAAAGACTAATCAAACTTTCACGCAATTTTGGGTGTCTCTTCTTTTTTTATTTTCTGGGAGGAGCAATAATTTGTCTATTTCTATGTGACTGCATTATACTTTACAGCAAAATCTTCTACAGCTTGGAAAATGTACTTTCTTATATAAGTATTATAAATCAAAACACTAATAAATAAATATTGCATATATCAGGGAAGCAGCAAGTCTGCAAATCATTTTTGTAAGTGTGCAGTAAACCTTACCTTGGCAAGGTTGTACAGGTGAAGTGCCTCAAAGATTTGCTGGGAAAAAATGTATGTTGGCGTACACAGAATTTTAGATTTAAATTTCCATACTGCAGTACTCTCAGCAGTTGGTTTCACAGTTTATTTATTGTGAATAAGGCAAACTGCACCCTCAGTCTACCTTGGGATGAGTGGGGCCTGCAGATCAGGGGTATTTTTTAATTCCTATTGGCACCAGTGAAACTGCACGCGAAATACAGAGACATGGAATCACAGAATTACAGAATCATCATGGTTGGAAAATACCTTCAAGATCATCAAGTCCAACCATTACCTAACTCTACCAGGCCCACTTGAGCACCATATCTAGATGGCTTTTAAATACATCCAGGGATGGTGAATCCACCACTTCCCTGGGCAGCCTGTTCCTGTCTTTGATAATCCTTTCAGTATAGAAGTTTTTCCTAACATCTAACCTAAACCTCGCGTGACGTAACCTGATGCCATTTCCTCTTGTTCTATCAGTTGTGACGGGAGAAGAGACCAACACCCCTCTCCCTACAGCCTCCTTTCAGGTAGTTATAGAGACCAATAAGGTCATCCTTCACCCTTCTTTCCTTCAGACTAAACAACCTCAAGTCCTTCAGCTACTCCTCATAAGACTTATTCTTGAGACCATCCACCAGCTTCATTGCCCTTCTCTGGATTGTCTCCAGCACCTCAATGTCTTTCTTATACTGTGAAGAAGTATACTTACTTATCCTGCAAAGAAGAGGATACTAAGGAGATGACCTAATATCAACCTAAGCTACTTGAAGTGTAGTTGCAAAGAAAAAAACCCTAACCTTCCTCATCACTAGCACAATGGCCCCAAGCCAAATCTTGGGAGGTTCAGCCTGGACATTGGGAAAACCTTTTCTACCAGGTGGGTGTTGCAGCACTCATCAGGTTTCCCAGAGGGACTGTCCATATTCATTCTTGGAAATTTATGGACTAATTCAAAGTCATGGCTGACCTTAACTGTTGGTGGTGTTGGTTCTGCATCAAGCAGGAGGCTGGACGTATTGACCTCTGGAAGTCCCTTCCAACCAGCATCTCTATGATTCTGTGATGATTTTCATGATTTCTTAGCTGAGGCAGTTACATGGTCATGCATCTACAGTGCATCTAGCCTGAAGTTGCTACTCCTGCACAGCACTCTGCAGTAATGCATGAAAACAGTGGATAAAGAAAGACCAGTTCAAAGGTCTTTTTATCACACTCAGCTTTGGTGGAGGTGTAAGCTGAAAATGATACCTTTCCTCTATCTCCAGATTCAGACCACTCCTGACCACCTCTAGACAAACCTGCCTCTTTTAGTTCTTTGGAAGTTGCCTCATAGGATGAAGACGCTTATGCAAACAAATAATATGTAGCAATCTCACTTGCGGGAAATAACGGTTATTGCTCATATTTACCTTATAAACAGTTGAGTGAAGAGCTTCATAAAATCTGTGCAATTTACAAGGCAAAATAAATAGAATTTGCAGGTGCAGTTTAATTTACTGATGGAATACAAAATATTACACTCTAATAATTTGTTTCCTAGCAAGAACAGGAAAGTTAAAAAATGTGAGCCACAGCTGTACTGCTATTTGGCTATTTCTCTTTGCATGTTTCTTCAGCATGGAGCAAAGGGGATGCATTTCTTGTAGGAATTGATGGAACATGGCAACAAGAGACAACAGGCACAACAGCCTGATCTGTTTTGATGAGATAGTGGATAACTAATGACTTGATTCTGCAGAAACTGAAGGTATAGAAGGAAAGCCTACCAAATTTTTTTTTCAAAAAAGTGTACAACATACTCTGAAAGCTTTTTAATTTTTCCCAATTGTAGCTGAAACTCAAGTTGATGTCCCTGAGATGCCCCCTCCTAAAACCATGACAAACTAGAGTTCATAGTAAAGTACCTTTAATGACTTGCCTTTAGCATTTCCCAGACTTGTCTATCAAACCAGCAGTATTTAGGAAGCCTCTGTGGGGTACTGTTTCAAACATTAATGAATTAATAAGGGAAGAACCTCTGGGTACTGCAGCTGTCATTTTTCAAGCCAGAGGGCTTGTATAATCAATCCACAAACTCCTCTGGCCAGACCAGCTGAACTGAATGGACAAATGCCAGGTAATATGAGACTAAGATGTCCCATTTGCACCCTATACTTTTTACTGTTCTATGAAAAAAAAAAAAAATCTATCAGTACATCTGTTCATCTTTGTAATATACTCTTAGGGCTATGAAAGAGAGAATGTATCTGAATTAAAGTGGTGAAGAACATTTATTTTTATTAAACAAAAATACCTATGAGACTCTTCTATGTCTCTCTCTATTTTTTATTTTTTTATTTCCTCAAGATCCATACCATTTAAATAATTCTTAAAGGAGTCACCAATAAGTTGTTGGAATAAAAAAAGTGCATGCATAGGTAAGTTCAAGTCAATATTTGCTAACAGACAGAAAATTACCTAGGTTTTATTAGTTTACCTTGAACTTTAAGTTACCATAATATCCAGCAATTCCAACTGAAAGAAAACAAAGCAGCCAATGTCTTTGGTAGATCTGCGTATCTGTACAGAGATCTGAATGAAATTGCAGAGAATTACAACACTGTTGATTAGACTAATGAGGTAACTATTTTTTTTTCAAGAGTTCATTTTTTCATCTCTCTTTTAGCTGAAAGGTAAAAATAAAATAGCAGAATGACCAGCAAGTTTGCAGAGAACTATATTACCCCAAAATCTGTACTGATAGGGTCCCTCTCATGAGGGAAGCATGCAAAAGATATATAACAATAAAGCCAGGATGAACTTCCAATATTTCAACAGTTAGTCCAGTATTTTAGTCACTAGACAAACAATTTATTCACAAGATAGCACAGCTTCCTACAGACTTAATGTAGCCTTTAAGGTGCTTAGTCCAACAAATGGACATAAAGTCACCTAATCCAGAGAGGCAGGGGTGGTTAATTTTAATTCATTTCAGATATATAAAGTATATATGTCTACTGCTCACCAAGTTGGCTGGAGTCCCACTATGATACGATTTCAGGCTGATGCTAAAAAGAAGTGTTCTAGTCTCTTTCCTACTTGCCTCAACTGCCTCCCTTGCACTGAACATAGGGGTCATACAGCTTGAGGATGAATATATTTAGCAAGCTGGTGCAACACAAATCTAAGATATTCCCCCCAAAGTAGCTTTCCCCCCATGAGATGGGCTCACTGAAGCGCACTCTGCAGTCCTGGCAATTTACTGCATTCTGCAGGAATGTGAGAGCTGCGTTTGATGCAGAAGGCTCAATCATGAGTACTCATACAAAAAAGAGACTGTAAAGCTGTGAGAAGGTCCAACTATAGCTAAAAGAAAATAAAGCCAGTGCTTTCAGTAGCAGATAGTCAGTTAAACTAACACTCCACTAGATGTAACATCACATCATATGTGAAATGACTTTTATTCCAGGTGCCTAAACTTCAGCAAGTCCCCAGATCTGACTGATGATGGGCTCAGAAGTGAGAGACAGGGTTTAGCTCCCTTCTGACCCATAGTCCTTTGTTTCTTCTCGTGGGGACTGAGATACAGTCATATAAGCAGATTTTTCCATCTGAAGAAACTCAGTCAAAGGAGCTGCAAAATGTTCCTGCTTCCCATAATTTCTGTGTAATCATGGATTACAAACATTTTTAGAGCATTTTTTTATTTTTGTCTTTTTCTGAACTACCTCATGCATGTATCTGGGACTGTGCTATAATGGAGTAAAATTACTACTTCTGGAAAGAACCAAACAAAGCTACTGCTGATTTTCAGAACTGATCTAACAACCCAGTCTTCACTGTTTGAGGTTCTTCTGTTCCCTGATGAAAATCAACAAAATGACCTTCCCACACCACCACCCAATCTGAATTGCCAAAGTTCTTTTTCGTGCAAATGTTTCAGCCTTTCTGCATAACGGCAACGTTGTTTGTTCAGGAGAAGCTAGTTTTCCCTGGAGATACAAGTGCATCCTATTAAAAAGCACACTGATTATGTAGGATCAGAATTTTATTATACAGCCTGCTTGCTAAAAAGAGGGGCATGTAATAAGGAAGCTGAAATAAGGCATTGCTGAATAGCATGAATAATTTCAATAGCACCTCTTTTAATGAAAACAACTAAATATGTCAGTATGCCATAAATATATATCTAGCATTTAAATGTGCAGAAGATGGAAATCAGGAACAATTATTTAGTGAGAAACAGAACTGGACCTTATTTTAGACTGACAGTCTCATTAATGCAGGCAATGTAAAAGACTTATATATTTGTTCTGTTCTGGGTATCCTCCTCACAAAACAAAAGGAAATTCCTTTTACCTCCTTCAAAATAGTTTTGCACCAAAGTTTTTTTGAGTCAAGGTGCAGTTCTCCCTCACCATGCATCAAGTTTTGTTCTCTGGTTTACATAGAGGAGTTGGATATATTAATAAACAATAAGGGTGAAAAAACCTACTATCTGTCTGTACCTCGATTCCAGAGGTGATCATGACAGTCCCTCAGTATGGACTCAAGTTTTCCATGGAACAAAACCTATACCATCTGTTCTTGTTGCCTTTTTTTCTTCAAGTCATTTTTCAAGATCCTTCCAACCAAAATGACTGGAAAATGATCTTCAGAGGTAAACACCTCAGTGCAACTCTCGATTTCTAACCAACCTTTTTGTTTTCACCTACTTATGATCCATTTCGTTTAACCAAGCAGACAGAGAGATTAGTACAAACTGGGATGCTCAGCTTTAGGTTGCACCTGCAAAATGCTGGTTGCCACAGGATAAACATGGAGTCCACCTACACTACTGCAGAGAGATGGTACTGGAATTTTTCATGCTGAATGTAGTGTCATAAGACTGCCAAGTATGTAATGCTGCTGAACTTTTCACACAAGGGGTCAGAGAGGTTTCAGAGAGGATTAGAGTTGTGGGACGATGTTCTCTGCTCTCACTAATTTCCAGCTCTCCAACTGGATTTGGTCTTAACAAGGAGACTTAACTTCTATTATAAAAACCATATCAGAATGTGGCACTGAGGTTACTGGTCACCTTTTTTCCTCTTACAGTCCCCTTTAGCAGCACGTTTCCCTCAGTGATTTAATCTCCCAGGACAAATTATCTCATACCTGCAGCAGATTTTATATACCTCAATGTGTAGCTGAGGACAGTGAGCAGGAAAGGAAAGGGAGCATGGCCCCATTCCCCAGCTGGAGCTGAGATAATGAGAGCTCCACTGGTCTGGGACCCATGGAGATGTAGCAAAGCAGCCATGGTGAAAATCAAGGCACATTGCACTGCAGATGCGGTGTCAAACATAAATGTCTCTCTGCATGTCCTGTTTATTGGCTTGGGCTCTGTGTCATATTAACTATTGAGCCATTCCAGACCTGGCTTACAGCTAAGTGATTTGGACGACAAGCCAAGCAAACTCTGGACAACTATGAAAATACTAGCTTGATTTCCCTCGTTAAAATGAGCCTACCCTTTGTTTAGTGAGCATATTATGGACTACCGACAATACGATGAGTCTTCCTTTTCTGGAAGGGGTTCAGCATCCCCCCAGATGAGGCATAGAAACAGCAGCAGTGTACAGTAATACTCGGCATCCATTCATGCTCTGTGACTTCACTGAAGCAGATTTGGCTTGCTATGTTTGCAAATGTTGATATGACTAAATAAAAGAAAGGTCTGTAAACAGTAGGGAGCATTTCCAGGTAATTCAGTCTTGGCCAGCATCACAAGTCTCATGTTTAACTTCTCCAGATAAGCCAGACTATTCATTTCATCCGTCACTCAGCTGAGGGAATGGAAGGATATGTGCTACACTGACATGCTCTCATATTTTGTGTTTCAGCCATCTAAATATCCCTCTTCTATCTAGTAATTAATGACAGTGAAAGTTTAGTATTATCCAGTTATTCAGCAGTGTTGTCACTCTTCTGATGTCTCTCTTGCCAGAATGAAGATAGTCCCCTTTGAAACAGATGGGCTTTTAAAATTGTGGTCTGCATTTAACCTAGAGTGGCTCTTCCCTCCACTTGGACTGAACATAACATGAGGACCTCACTTTTCTTTATCAGAAACCAATCATTGAGAATTTCAGGCCGGCAGGAGGTGGACGACAAGTAGGAAAGTATGACCCTGAACAAATAATTTTCAAGGGCACGAATTCTTTCCTTCTGCCTCATTAAACATTATTGGTGATTTCCCTCCTTTAAAACACAAGAATACAAAATTGCCATATCAGAACAGAGCAATGGTCCATCCAATACATCCTCAAAATCCCAATGCTGGCCAACACCAAATGCTTTGAGAGGACATATAAAAACCCATAATACATCTAATTGGACAGTAATACACCATAGGGGGAAATTTCTAACTGATTTCATCTGGTGATCAGGTCATTATCTGAAATATGAGAATTGACAACCCCTGTAATTTTTCATTGCAGCTGGTGTTACTGCAGCTGCTGTTCTTTGTCATGAAAATATCTGTGCTATTGCTTTCAGTGGGACAAAACAGGTTTCCTCTTCTGCATCCATGCTTTAAAAACGGCCACCTAGTGTCACGTTAAGTTTCTCTCTAGGTTCCTCTTATGTTGTTCTGCTGCTGTGTTTTCTGAAAATCTGAAATGGAGGGTTAAAGATTTGCGCCAGTGGTAGTCTAGGTTGTTTGGTGCCTTTTGAATTCTCCCAAATAACAGAAAAAAAACTGATTAATGAAGATGGAGAGAGTAAAAGCAAAACAGATAAATGAAAAACAAAAACAAAAGCAAAAAACCAACAACCAACAAACTACAAAAGCCAACAAAACCAAAACTAAAGAAATGTGAAACTTGTCCCAAATCCTGCTAAAGGAAAAGATAAAATAAAACTCTCATACAATATATGGCTAAACATTCACAGGCTTTTGGTCTGAGTTAAGACTACATTCTTGTAACCATCTATCTCTGCAGATATGAGACATTGGTGATGCTGCTGCAACAAGTCAGAAGAATTTAATACATGCTATCTACACATAAAGAGTCCTTCTGGGACATCAGATCATCCTCACCTTGAATCCAACAGCTCTGAAAATAAGTAAGTTCTGATATAATGTTTTGCACTTTCTATAGTTTACTTCACAGATACTGTTTAAATCTTTCAATGCTGTAAAAACTGTGGTTATGGAAAACAAAATACCGAGAGCTAAAGCAGATCTCTGTGAGGTTAAGCAAATTGCACAGATGCACACAAGCACACAATATAAGACTGTGGCTGTAGCCCAGAGACCATGATCCTTCCTACCCTTCAGCTGCTAAAGATCTGCCAACTTGTCACTCTCCTGAAAACGTGACAGCCTCTGCAGCTCAGACAAAATCTATGTCTACATCTACAACTGCATTTATATGCACACACAGAGAGAGAGAGAGGTCTGCAGCTTGTAATATCAGTTCTGTGAATACATTTAGGGTCTAAAATAAGTTCCATCAGATAGATGAATTATTATTATATTATTATTATTATTATTATTTTAAATCCACTCTTTTATGGACCCCAGCAGAAAAAGATTAGAGGATAAGCTAAGTCAAAGACTTAAAGCTTCTCTAACAGACTTCACTGAAATGCCAAGACATCAGGCAGTAGCCCTTTAGGCATAAATTAAAAAATCAGGTATGTAAACACCCAAATAAACCAGAATTTTGTGCAATGTAGCTGATTACATTCAGGAAAAGAATACAGTCTTACATTTATGTCTAGCAGTTTCTCCTGAAACATCCTTTTTTGCAGCCTGAGGTTCAAGAGCAGTAAGTCTGGAATGTGACCACTGAAAGGTCATACCCTCATTTTCAGGCTGAATTAAATGCCTTCATTTTTTGGTAGTCATCTTTCAGAACACCATCTTCAAAATCAATTTTGCCCTTGGGGAAGTGATTTTTTTTAATTACTTTTAGCTCCTTTACTGTTTTATTGACAACTACTAAAGACCAATCTCTTGCCTTATCTTATTGCACAACTTGGTATGGATTCCACATGCAAATATAACTTGGAATAACCTGCAGGGTCCTTTCTCAATTTCTTCTGTTTTTCATGAAACTTTGCACATTTTTTCAGCTTTAAATTAGTCCAGATGGAGAGCTGTCCCTTTGTAACACCTTCTGGCAGCTTGACCTGGCTGGAGCAGACAGCTACCTTCCAGCTCCCTGCTGAGTGGCTTGGAAGTGGTCCAGGCAGCACATGCGAGAGCTAGAGCTGCCAGCTGACATACCCCAAAGAATGAGACTGCTTCCCCATTTAAAGAGAATATGGGACAAAACACTGAATATCAGAGCGATGTCAATAGCAGCAGAGCATCTGGCACCCACCAGTGTTTACTGCAACAGCCAGTCAGCGAAGTTAATTTTACTGCAAAACATGTTAAGAAAGAAGACATGCAGTGCAGAGATCACCCAACATAGGAAGCTTGTGGTCTTACAAACACACACTTAAATTTCTACTTACTGCTGTAATGATACTACACCTCAGTCTCTTTGTCTGTGCTACTAAACAGGCCTGTGAGTCTTCCTTGGGGACAAAGGACATTGGAGGGGTAGCATCCAAGTACCTAAACAATCTTTCTCCCAGAAGAAAGTCCAGATTATTTATCAGACAATTATTTATCGTGCTGTCCTCCAAACTGAGCTAGAGTTCAGCTAGTTTTAGGGTAGAGTGAAAGCTGTCATGAGTAAAAACCATGCTGCACATTTGCTTCCAATCAAACAGGATAGATGGCTGTCAGAGCATGCTCAAGCCTCTTCCCTGACCTGTTGTATTTATTAGCATAAGTGTATCTTCAAATCATGCATTCAACTCAATTTAGCAGGATCAAAAAGTAATTGCACACCTGGCATCTATGAATTCTCCTGCACCCCACCAATTATCCCACAAAACTAATGATCCAAACCACCTTTTATCATTTTCCCTGCCCTAGAAGCTCGGTTGGGACCAAAAAGGTTCAAAGAAAGTCATGGTAGGATGCTGTTATCTTCTGTCAGCCCTCTAGGAACGAGCATCGCTTACGTGCCTACTCTTTGCATGCTTCCCTGCCTATACAACTGCTCAGCTGGAGTTGCATCAGTAACTGGATGCCCCCAGTGATCAACAAAGGAAACAAGGCACATGTTTCAGTGTCTGGTCATGCAAGTGTCTCGTTTCTGAGGTGTGAGAGCTAGAAGGGACAATACCAATAATCTGGTCTGACATCCTCATTACAGAAAAAAATCAAACATTGCCCTTTACTTAGGCATTGTTGCCCTAAGCAACTTCTGCTCAAGGTAGAACAGAGTGCTAGAAATTGCTTCTTTTAAGCGCATGACCAAAACCTTTTAAACAGAGTAGAAGTCCATTGGTGGCAATTGGATTTTGTCTAAGTTTAACTAGAAACATGTTAAGATTTGCATTTGCATAGGCCAGTATGTATTTGCATATTTTCTCCCAAATACTAATCTTTCTTAAGAAGGATAGGAAACAACCCAAGCATGCAAGTCTCCATTCCTTCACTGGAGCTCATAGAGGCTCATAGAGGCTCACAGGGCTTGATGAATCCAACTCCCCACAGATTCCTCTGTATTAAGTGATTTTTAAATAAAGGAGTTCTTTTGAAATTACTGATCCATTCCCATCACAACAGCACAGGAAAATATTTAAAAGGCTGCCACGACACAGAGAGATTTCAGTTGTGAGAAGGATTACTATCTCAATGGAATTAGCTGGGCAAATACAGACATTGATTAGGGTTGTGTTTTTTTCTGAGATACCATTTTACATAATTTTTCCACCATTTTTACTTATAAATAATAAATAGCAACAGCAACAACAATCATATTTCCACTTTATAAGGCTGGCTACAGTGTAACATATCAGTCTGAAAAAGCAAACGGTGGGATTAAAGTCAATGTCACTACAAAATGGTGATAATACTTAACTCATGCAGAATTTAATAGACAACAAAAGTTCCTCAAAGATACGCAGACACCATGTCCCTTTGGTGTCAATAAGATTAGATGTCAAATAATTTTGGCGCACTGAACCTGGGTAACCCAGGAGATTCCATTATTTCTAATAGGATTTGTTCCCCTCAGTTAGGCCTTTTTAAAAGTGATTCCATCTCTCACCATCCAGAAATGTAGCACATGTGGCCTACTTCAATACTGATGAGGAAATGAATGTTTCAATTTTTAAAGCACCAAATTTGAAACACCAGACCTTCAGCAGGACTGCGGTCTTGCCTCGCAGATAACCCAATATTCACCCTACTGACACTGCCAACTTAGCCGCAAGGCCATTTCTAATACATGGCCATTTATCTCTGGACAGTAGCGAGACAGCTTTAGTCTACAACACCCTAATTACATTCTGGCTGCTTTCATTCCCACCCTCAGCTGCTTCTAATAGGATAGCAAAACTTTTAAGTTAACTGTCAAAATGTAGACTGACCCTCCATCCTTTGTGTTTCTTCATGAACTTTAATATATTCCAGAAGTTATTATTCTTCTAGTCAAAATAAATACATAAATAAATGTTTGGATCACTTCCAACTTGTTACACTTTAACAGCATTGTTACTTTGGATTAAACATAAAAAGATCTTAAGGCAGGTTTTCATGCACTTCACAGCTCCCTGTTGGGCTATATGTCTAAAAATGCCTCAGTTCACTGGGGCTCTCACCGAATATGTCAGTGTAGACGAATTTTCTTTCCTTTGTCTTTGGGCTCCTATCTTCCACTCAAATTGTAAAATTCCCATTTTATAGACAAGAGCTGAGTCACAGAAAAATGTAACTATATTCTGACGGTCTGCAGTAAGGCAATGAATTCAAGTCCCTTCTTCTGAGATCTAAGCAATGGGGCTCAATTTCAAAAGATGAGGGCAGCTGAGGAGCAGATCTAGCCACTGAGAGACACCCCAACATATTTCTGACTGATAGGGAGGTACACAAGGATTTGTTTGACCTGATGTCAGAGATGCTCAGGAAGCCATTCATCTTCTGGAGATCGCATTAAAGGACATCCCACCCCATGTGAGCAACAGCAGATGGTTTTTGAAATACATTCCTGAAGTACATAAAAGAAAGAAGGGTTATGTAGACTACCATGCACTTAGTATCATTTCCATTAGCTTTACAACACATAAAGGTGGATGTTAGAAAGGAGAACGGTGATTTGTTTGACTGAGGAAATGTCTGCAAATGGCAAAAGGAAGAACACAATATATTCCTATTATCTGGAAACATTTGATAGTGATCACTTTGTAGGATGAAGTCAGTTCAAACATTAAGACAATTGTACCAATCAGCATAGCTTTTATACACAAAAGAGCTCAACGACAAGGCTGTATTCCTCTGTGTAAGAGACTGAGACTTGATGCTGTCATTCAAGTTTCAAGCTGATAGCTCTAATAGTTTCCACTATGAAGATCTAATTATCAGCTTTTTTTTTTTTTTTCCCACAGAACCAAAATTAACCTGGAATACTGTTATTGTTACAGCAATGTCTTACTGTCATTTTTATCTCAGTACATCATTATAACTCAGTAAGTACATGCTAGATAATAACAGAGATTCATTCTAATGCTTGCATTCTAGTTCAGCAGTGCTGATAGTGCTGCCTTCCTGCTTCTGCAGAGCTGTTAGAGCCTTGTTTTATTTGCACTGCAGTAGTACTTCACGGTCCCATGTCAATGGGCATTGCACACATATATAGCAAAAGAGTGAAACCAGCCAAGAGGGCTCTCTAAAATAAAATAAATTGAAAAAATCAGCAGCATTAATTCTATCCCGCAGGTGGAAAGTAGGAGCACCCTTTTTGGTATGCCAGGGGCTGGAAGTTTCAGTGGGAGATCAGCCTGCTTGCCTTGGTGCAGGGAATCCTGTCTGAAGGCATTGTGCACATGCAAACTCTTAGGACAACATAATCACGTCTCAACAGCACAGTCTTCCCCATCCTTTGTCCTTACCCAGGTTACATACAGAATAAAGTGGTACTCAGGGCTACTAATGCTTTTAGCATCTTCCCAACATACTGTTGATCTTACACAACTGTCTTAAACAGCTACTGAATTTGCGTGTATACACTCTGCTCTTCTCTGATTCCTAATAATATAAAGGCAATCGGGGTGGGGGAGAGGGAGGCAAAAGGATGGAAACAAGATCTTCATTTCATGCTATGTTATTTTGTATGAAGCTTGTCTCTGATTTGACAAGAACTTCTGAATACAAATGTTTTAATGAACCATTTTTAAAAATTTCTTCCGATACCTTCAACAAAATGACAGAAAATGCCTGGTCAGCTTTTTCTGGACACATTCTGTCCATGGGTGAGGCAGAGTAACACGTTGACTTAGCAGGGGACTTGGATCCTTAATTTAATTCTTGAATTCTTAGATCCATAATTAAAGGCTCTGGATTTTGCTAGGTATTATTCATCCCCACACCACAGCATCTCAGCTCAATGAAGGCAGCATGCAATTCATTG
>JAVSBS010012874.1:24970-37543 GCA_033124195.1 Coracias cyanogaster | reverse complement strand
CACAAAGACACAGGTGGGCCAGGTTCTGCCTCTGGAACATGAAGCCAATAGGAAAAACAAAACATTCTGCTAGGTTGCGACTCATTCACAGGTCAACTCCAACTTGGGGCCCACAGCTCAGGTCCCAGCACTTCAGGTGGATGAGGAGAAAGCAGTAGATGATGTTTATTTCAACTTCAGTAATGTCCCTTCCAACTTCAGCGATTCTGTGATTCAGTGACAGTGCAGTTGAAGTGAAGTTTCTGGGAAACTCTGTCTTTAATTATATGAGGAAAGAGGAAAAGATGCCTGGTATGCCTTTTCTGTAGAACGGAAATGGAAGTGGAAAACTTTAAAGCTTTCCACAATTTGAGAACTATTTGCAAAAACAGACAACCTTTTGCAGGATGCCACCGAAGATTTTGTTCTGACTGCTCTTCACAGATTTCTACCTGAAAACTCTAGCTTGCTTTGTGATATTCCTAATTACAGACAGCACGAATTTGGGTGCAGATCAAAGTCTAGCTTTAGGCACAGTCACAGCAGGCAGCTGCCGTGGGCAGTGAAACAGTGATGGCTCTGCAGCTTAATTCTTACACCAGTGCCCTGGAGTATCTGCCTGGCAGCTGTTGTTGCTGCCCCTGAGATAGGAGTTATAGCAAGTTGGAAAGTGCTTTTCTAAAGAGATGTTCCATCAAGAAACCTCTGCCTTCACCCTTCTGCTCCTCTGACTGCGGCAGGAGCACAAGCCTGATTCCCCAAAGTTTTGCCACCTTCTACTTCTCTTTTCTGCTGTTTTCTCCCACTTCTCTTTTCCTGAGTCAAGCCCGGACCACTGGGGAGCCTTCAACTGGTTTTGGAGGGAAGGCAGCTCTTCTCTTCTGCTATACATCAACACTACTCTGACTGAAATATCCAGATACTGCCTTAAGTCCAGTTATGTTGTTGCTCCTTTATGGAAAAAGGTAAATATTCTCTTTCACGTGGGTTTTAATACCAGTTCATCATAAATTTTTACTATTGGAAGAAATTTTAACCAGCAGGTTCTGGAATAAGGAAAATTTTGAGATTTCCCAGAAAACCTGCACACCATTCTTTGGCATTTCAGTAGTAATTATGCTGTTTACGGCACATCTTCTTACTATGTAACTATAACATGGTGTGAATGTATATGTTTTACATTTTAAAATACACCCAAACCCTTTCTTTTCTGTTTCCTAGGAAACAGCCACCCAATCCCTTTCATTTAAACAGTGAACAGCTTAGTTTCCATTATGCTGTTCATTACTTTAGAAAGCTAAAATGATCACCACAATTCAAACAGCCCTCCACTGAAGAATGATATCACTTTCAGAAAACAATACATTGAAAAGTATAATGATAATTGCCTTTTTCAGAAAGAAAATAGCATTTTTTTCTCTTTCACCAACTCAGAAGTTGAACTTCCCAGAACATTTTCAGAAAAGCATAGTGGTCTGTCAAAACTATCACATTTCATGGGGTTCTGTTAGCTTTGATGAAATTTTTAGGGGAAGAGATAAAAAGGAGACTTCCAAGGCTTCACGGTCTTTTAATGACAACAGTTATTGTGCTGGATGCAAAGTCATCAGGGATGAATCTAACTAATGTGGGTTTTCACTGAGCATTTTGAGTGGAAGATCCAATCTCAAATTACAGTCTACCCTTTCATAGACAAAAGAAGATTCAGAAGCAAAACAAATCCCCTTAAACAAAATAGTTGTACTCCAGTAAGCTTTCCCCAGGATTGTTGTGATGATTAAGGCAATATATTATAGTAATATCTCCATTAATAGTAATTGCTTTCAATCGGATTATCATGAAGGGCAGACAGTGCTAAATCTAAGATAATTGTAAATCTTCAGAGAAGAAGAGTAATAGTCAGTGTTCATGAAAAGAATTTAATCCCTTTTTTTTTTCCTGCAGTTTACCTTTTCCTAGCCATTTCTCCATGGCCTTGTAGCATCCTGTGCTGTCCCACAACTATCAACCGTACTCGTGGCACCAATTCCACGTCCCTATAATAAAAAATACAAGATGTTGTAGTGCTCTCAAAGTACCTGTTTCCCACTCTACCGAAAAAGCCACCCAATCTCAGATGCAGCCCACAAAACAGCTTTTCGTCATCCTGGACACAGCATAGTCTCCTTAGCCTTCCTGAACAGCCTCACAGTCCAATTTGCCCTTTTTACAGTCCAGCCATGGAAAAGACTAACAGAATTTCAGGTCAGGGTATCGCACAGGGTGTCCTGAACTTAAACAAATTGACTGTTTTTTCTCTGTTGGCTCTTTTTCTTTTCCTTTTTTTTTTTTCCCCCTCCACATTTATCCTCCCACTGAGCAATTTTTGTTTTACCTCTGGCAACAAGTGCTCATCATGACTTGCTAATCATAGGAACCACATAAAAAAGGATCATCGGAAGTGCAAATGTTCACAGTGATCAGTCATTTGATTCATATTTGATCTCATTGCTTTCTACATTTTCAGGTGGGTTTGAAACCTATTGCTTTCTGATGAGTCACCATCTCTTTAAATAGGAGAATCTCTGTCAGCATTGCCAATATGCCCGAATACAGCATCTCCCACTGCAGACACAGCTTCTCTTTGTCCCGCTTGCTTACTTTCACTTGGTGCTATTTCTCTCTTAAGTATCTTGTGATGACATAAAATTGTCAGTGCTCCATGGCTTCATGTAAAATGAAGGCAACACCCTGTATTTTATAGCACTCCAGTCTCCTCCCATTCCCAACTGGGGCTTACCCAATATCCAGGAAATACTTTTTGCATGAAGCCAGTGATAAATGATACATTTATCATGTCTATAGCTTTTAATCTACTTTCCCATATCAATTCTGAAAGAACTGAAGTTCACGTGCTCTTTTTCTCCATTCCTCTGACATAATCTCCTACTGTTTCTTATTTCTGTGTTTTTGATTCAGCAAACTGCTTAATCTTGAATTATTTACTCGTACTTCACTTTTTGTCATGCTGTCTCCTACACAGGGAAAACTACTGTGTGGATCTACCTTCTCTTCCTTTAAGGTACGTATCAAGACTGACTTTTATCACAGAAAAGAATTAGCCTGAAGAAAGCAGATTCTTTCAGAAAGAGACATGTCCTCCCACACCCTTTATCGTTGCTAATTTCATTTGCATAGTGATCAGGGAATTGCAAAAGCTGTCAGACTACATGTTGATATCAAAACATTCCGAAAAATAGCAGTCTGGATAAATTGCTAGTAATAATTTAGGTGTTCTGGGTGTGGTTTTGTATGCTCTTCTGAATGAATAAAAGGGGACTCCCTGATTGCTTCTGATGAGCTCTCCTTATGGCTGCAAATGGTTAGAAAAATTTTCAAAGATAAAATTATGGCTAAGAGCTGGCAAGGTGCCAGTTAATGGGCAGATTTTATGCAACGTGTAGGGTTAGGACTTAATGTTTTAGGAAAAGAGATAGCTTCACAATGATGATGCTTTATAATGAGTAATATAATCTACACTTGGAAACATTCAACAGCTGACTCAACAAACCACATTCAAAGAAATAAAGGGAAAAGTAACATTATTTCTTCACCCCTCAGTGTCTGCTTTATTCACTAGACCCTGTCACCTTCTCTATATTACATCATTCCCTTTTCTTTCTAGACAATAAGTCACCATTAATAATGATTAGACATCACTCCGCAAAGGTTAGAAACCCAGGCTCGTTGGGAATGTAAATGAAATTTCTCCTAGAAAAATGATACTTAGTGCATTGGAATGTCATTAAATTAACTCAAGGATAAGGAGGATTCAGTGCCAGTCAGGCTGGAACAGCAATTATGGAAGTAAAGCCTCCTTGAAGGCAAACAAGTGGTGGTTATTTTGACTGTGCAGAAGTGAAGGAACATTTTTTGGCAATTCTGGTTTAGTAAATGGTGTGTCCATCAACTTACTGAGAAAAATTGAAATGGTGCTAGCAAAAGACAAAGTAGAATTATTTGAATGGGTAAATGAAATTTAAAAGGGGAGAGGATAGGACTGTGAACTCCAAGAGATTTGATGACAGTTAGATTAAGTGATACTATTTAGGTGAACACAGTTTGTTCTGTTCTAGGATAAGAGTGAGATCCTCTTTAGTACAAAGGGATTAAGTCCATCCTGAGCCCTGGTGAATGGAACAAACCACCATAGGATGCCGAATCGTATTTTATTATAAGGACCAAGAAGAACTGAAAGGAAAAAAAAACTTATCACAGTTTTCCAGACAACTACTTGCTAGTTCTTTCATTGTGCAGAGGCCAGGTGCCTCTCTGAACACAGTCCCCAAACAACAATATGCTACACAGGTGAGAAACGATCCACAGGCTGAGTGGTTTCATAGTTGGCCAGCACTGAAAGACTGTGCTTGCCAGCAATGCTTTTAGGAATGGTTTTAAAAATCATCAGAAAAAGAGGTCACTTTCTCACTGACTTTCTCTCTCATGCACATGAATCATCATAACTGCAGAATTTATGTCAATCCAAGATCTTCCTTGTTGAATAGAGCCACGGGAACTAACTGCAGCACTCACAAAGTAAGATGCAAACAGCACGTAAGAGGAAATTAATGAGTGGTTCAACCCAAAGTAATTTATCCTGGAAACCAGCTAGGTAAAGTGTGGATGATAAGAAAGGCTGTTTTAGGCTCTGACCCACTTTTCAAGGTCCTCAGGGAAAAACAGGCTGGAAGACATCTTTTAGGAGACTGAGCCCAGTTTGCTGGTATCACAGGCAACTGTGTCATAAAAACCTGTTCATCATTTCCTCAAGTTCTATTTTCAGCTGAGGATTAATTTTTTCAGATCATTATTCCCACTAGCAGGCTTTGTAACATTCTCATTTCATCTGATGTTTGGAAACTTTCTTCTTTTCACCAGCTTGAAGCTGTTCCCTGGTGAGCTTGTATCTATTTTGTAAAGTTTCAATGTTATCCATTAATTTAAAGAAGCTGTACTTTGCTTTTCTTTATAATCTTATGTTTATTCACCTCAAATGCAAAGATATCCATTCCACTTGACTGCTATTGTGCTTGCATCTCTCTCTGGCCAAAATTCAGAATAGTAAAGATAAGCTTACGCTTAAAGCCAAGCTCATGAATATATGGTTTCAAAGATAAAGGCCTTACCTTTCTAGTAACAAATGAAAAAGTTGCCAGACTCACTACTGACTCCTGTGTCTACCATGTTCTGTTGGATTACGGTCATTTCTGTATATTACTTCAGTGGCACAAGAGAAATGGATTTGTAAGCAATCTGGCCCTTACAAAAGCAAACAAAACTGTCACATACCAATTAAAATAAATTTTATGAGTTTCCTGCTGCAATTATTTCAGGTGCTTTGTTTCCATATGCATACTCAACTACTAATCAGCCACTCATTAATCTTTAGTATCTCTGTATGTCATCTCCATGCATCTTAAACAGATGAATAAACAAGCTAAATTAAAATGTAATGGATTTAGGTTATCTGTTTCTTGTAAAATTAAATAAAAGTTAAATCCAGTGTGCCAGTTTACACAGGTGGATATAAATTAGTATAGAGGGCAAGAAGCTCCCATGAAACCATTGGAGCTTGACCCACTCAATAGCTGCCCAAATTTTGAATATGCCTAAATTTACAAATTGCCTTTTCTTGTTAGTCAGATACAATATCTTGCTATAATTATCGCTGTAGCCACGAAAGATTAACTCTTCTTCTAAACAGAAGAATATGATGCAAATGTATGGGGACTTTAAGTGTCTCTTACTGCTCTGCAACTGTTGTTCTATCTACTTCTTGACTTTTGCGTCAGCCAAGTCCATCTGTACATCTGAAGTGGCTTTGCCTCATCAGGTCTATTTGCAGCCCCTGGGCTCAGACCTGCAGAGCTCTCCATTAGACCTTGGGACAATCACAAAACAAAATCATCCACATTCCTGCTCCCTCTTGTGGTACGAGCATTGCAGTTCATAAGGGGGAAAAGCAGAATACAACAGTGGAGTTTTACAGGGCTTCTTTATCCATAAAGGTCGTGAAATACTGTTCCCTGCACCTTTGCCTCTCTGGTGTCTTAGGTTGGAACTGATGGGCTGTTTTCTTCTTCTCTGCTCTCCCTTCTATACACATTCATGTGTCCCAGGGTTACAAGCTGTTCAGTGCTGTTTTTTGTAAAATTAACTGTGAGTCACAGGGGCATGACAGCACTGGCAATTGAAAGAGTGTGTTCAAGACAAGAAGCACATACAGCTGTAAAGTACAGCCAGTGGGAGAAAATCAAACAGGAGAAATTACATTTGTTTAAAATGAGGAAAAAGAAAAACCTCATTTAAAATTAGAAATGTGAATTAGAAAATCCATCTGGACTTAAATCCCTGGGAGTTTAAGCACAGGTGTTCCTTTTTATAGCAAAACTTAACTGTTGTACAATCTCCATGGAGACAGCACCGATGGAGGGGCTTATTTTCTCCTCCCTTGTGACACGGGATCCCAGCCTGCCACCCATGTGTAAGGACAGAGGAAAGGTTTCCCCCCCTTCCACTACTTCAGGCTGCTATCCTTACACATTCACTCCTCATATACACTGCAATATATACTGGCTCTGCACTTTATTCAGATGTAATCAGCAGAGGAACACTTGTATCAGCTGGTTATACAGAGAAGCCAGCCTACCCATTCACAGAGCTAGCAAGGATTGAAATCATCTCCTCATCCAGCCTCCTAATTGTAGCTGTCAATCTTCCATGTGGCATACATTATAAACAAACCACCTGGAAACTCACTTTGAAAGCAAAAATAGACATTAAAATTCAGATGCCATTCGCCTGAGTGAGGATATCTAAGGATTTAAACTATATTCAGTTTAGATTGTAACTTCTGATACAGTACCTTTGGGAAATATGTGTAAACATGTTAATATTTTAAAAGTTAAATAAAGTACATTGTATTGCTTGGAAGTATAAAAAAAACAAACCACCTGTGGCAACAGGCTGTATTTTTAATTTCTAACTTATTACTTGCCTAATGTACAAAAGAAATTGTTGAAAGTAGCTAACATGACTGGCCTCGTGATAATTAAAAACACTTTTAGAAACGAGGTTGCAGGATAGTGGCTTGGTGACTAAACTGGTTTGCAGTTTTTAAAAAGAAAAAACAAAGCCAAAACAAGAGATTAAGAAAACCCAGAAGAATTCAGTAAAGTGAGTGAAAAATGTTTATCTTTCTACAAGAAAGGAAGAAAAAAAGTCACCATTAATAAACTGATTAGCTCGAACACACTAACAGGGAGCTGTTCTGACCCATCTTCTGCAGAAGTGCTGTATCACCGTGGTTAGCAAGAGAAAGGAAGTGGTTTTCTGATTGAATTAAAGAAAATTGCATCAGTATTATAGTGGCAAACCACTTACGGCAAATTATGTTAGAATTTTCTAATGCATACAATTTTTTCTGACACACAGGATTAGATTGCTTTTTCCATGAAATATGGCATATGAAAATGTTCTTACCTACAGTATTTACACATTTTGGGTAGGTTTTCTCCCTGTTGTTGGAGTATACATATCGCAGGCTCCAATTATCCCAGGTCATATTCTGAAGGCAATGGTCTACGGGACAGAAGGGTTTTGTAATGCTTGAGTCCATAAATCCAAGACAGAAAACTTGACCTCTTTGATGTCAAGGAAAGAGTTTTCAAGGGAAGTCTTCTAATTTTTGTAGCCTCAGATGAATGCTACTGTCGTGGAGCCAGCACTACTTACACTGTTCACTTCAGTAAGAGTAAACCTAGAGCAGCTTTAGATATGTCTAGACTTTCCTTTTCAGTCCAGACTATGCTGGATGACCATGCAGCCAGCAAAATGTATCAGACGCCAATCTGATGAACACAAGAGGCTCCATTGGCCTGGATACATCTCAATGCTGAGTCCCCTAATAACACAGTCATAGATAGATGACATATTGCTGGGCACAGCCAGCCCCACTCGTGGCAGTTCAGTTTCCAAACTGTCCATGGAGGCCTGTTGAGGCAGAATGCTGAGAGACCGGCAGAGCACACTCTTGAGCACATCCCAGAGACTGTGCAGCCTCAGTTTAATGGGGCTAAAAATGAGCCCCTTGTTTGTTGCTCCAACAAACATCATGAGGAACCATGTCTTTTCATTAGCAAGTTGCTCGTCATCTGTGAATACAGTGACCTGGCAGCCAAAGCATTGAACTGAATTCCCAGCAAAGTTTTTAAGTGAAGAAAGATTATGGAGATAGGCATCATAAATCCCATTTGGATTTGAACTTCCACATTTTGATGTGCAGCTGTACCCTCATTTATAATGTGTTAACTCTAGTCAAGATTAGGGAAAACAGCAGGTGGAAGTCATGTATGCAGAATATGAAGAAACAAAGACACAAAAAGTAAATCCAATCTTATCTATGTAACAAAAGAATTTAAGAGAAGGGTTATAACTTTCTCCACCTTAAACTGCTTCCAGGTCCAGAACCCTCTTTAAAATTATTTAGGATTTCTTGAAAAACCTGTTACCCACATGTATGTCCATGGGGCATACAGAGGACAATTCAGGATTGACCCTAAACCAACTCAGAGCCACTTGCTAAGTTAAATGGAAATTACGTAAGAAGTAGATATGTTAGATGAAAGTCACAGTAAGAGTGAAAAATGTTTTAAATTGTACAACTTGGTTCCACACCAATTTAAAAGGACCTCAGTCTAACCTCATGCATCCTTAAGTACCTGGAGAATAATCTACAGTTTCACACTGAATTGATGATGCTACTGCAAGTGAAAATCAGAAGCTGGAAGCCAACTTTTCCACCAAATCTTATGTTAACTCGAATATTAAAGAAAAAACGCAACAAAGCTGAAAGAACTTGTCAGAAATTGTCATGGCCTTCACCACAGGTGAAGGACAAGTATAGACTTGTACAAATTCTCCTCCCTAGCACTTGACAAGTAATTAGAACCATTCTGGAGGTATTCAAGCTATGACATTTGCACAGACCATTGAGATCATGAACCTTTTCTGTTTAGCAGAGAGAAACTTTAGCTTGAAAAGCTTCCTTACTTCAGAGCATTCAGAACTATAGGGCATGACTTAATAGATAACAGATTGCTTACCTGACTTGTACTGTATAAACCAAAGTCTCAAAATCTACGTCAGTATTTGGTCTAACAGTAAATACATGATTGCAAGTAGAAAAACTGCTGAAAATGGTCAAAGAAAGTGTATTATGGACTAGTTCTTGCTTTACTTCTGGAAAAAAAATTGCTTCTTAAGAGCATTGGAAATGTCCTGAAAATTCCTAAGGTTTTGCAGAATTATAATTTACTTTTAAAGTGGTGTTCTTAGTCAAAGAAACAGATTTCTGTGGGCTTTTTCTACATTTATATTAAAATAAAATTGTGCAACTAGATAATTCTATAAAAAGGAAAATTTGTTTCTTAAGAAAACCACAAACACAAAGCATGACAAGAAAAGTTTAAACAATTCAAGCTCTTGCTTTTTCTTTTATATCTTTCAAAGTGAGTAAGATATGTCTCTAAATTTGATTTTAGAGATAAGGTGAGGAAAATCTGTGGTGTGTGATATCCTCTGGTACCTCTGCACTTATCAGCAGTGCTTATTTATTCACCACAGTTAAGCTTAACAATGACTCAGGAAAAATTAGTCATGATTGAAATCACAAATATTGTCAGTGTTCAAAAAGACTGAGACCTTTACAAAGATGTTTAACATTGTGTTAATGTGGACAAATGTAAACCTCCATAAGTTGTTCTGGCAAACAGTAACAACACATTTTTAAAAATTAAATGCTCTTCAAATTGATTGTCTGATATGCAGTCATACAATACATCAGCTCTGTGATGTATGGCAGCGCTTTTAGATCCTATGATAGGATCAGAAATTTGAGGAATTCTGGCAATGGAAAGAATGTCAAAGATTTTCATTTCAGAAGGGATTGCTTTGTGTCCGTTCACTGTCTGTGGCTGGATACCAGCAACCACGGAAGAAAGCATACTATATTCCCTAGCCAAGCAAAACCTCCACAGGGTTGTGTTTTTCAGCCCCTCCCAGACAATCACCCTGCCAAGAAGTGCATCCATGGACATAATCTGAAAGAAACGAAGAGTTTGATGACTTTTATCCCATCTTGTAAGTGTCGCAACCACTTGATCTGTTTGCCACACCACTCCAGAAATACTGTCCCACTGTCTCCTGGGACCAAGCTAAGCCACAGCTAACAAGAAAAATTCTGGTCTTAGGAAACATTATGTTCATAGGCCCTGTAGAAGGCCAAAAGGAAAACTTTTAATCTCTGGGTACTTCCTCCTGTTTAGCTGTTCTTTCAACTACTTCCTAACTAATATGAACAGCCAGGATCAGTTGCTACAAGCAGTTATGAGGGTAAGATATTGATGGGTACCTTTGGGAGCTCTTTTATGAGCTTTTACCACTGCTAACTGGAGGATCTGTAGTAGCCCTGACTTTGTAAAGTTCACATAAATTAAGACGAAAAAGAGACTGCTGTATCATCCAGATTGTCCTATAAACCATATTAAATTATATTTCATCACGAGTTTTAGTTCAAAGTAAATGATAAGAGAAAATTATGCACTAAATCATATTAAAAAGTTAAATCCAGGAAAGTTAACTGGACTTCTGTCCAGTCCTAAAATAAGTAACAGCAAGGAATATCAATGATCCATTGATCTTCTACTCCAGACACACATTCTGTCAGCAGGCAACACATTTTAGCATGAGCTATAAACAGTGAGAAAGATTGACTGCCAATATGACTCTGGTTCATACTGTAATCCACTAAGCTCAGATTTTGTATGTATTTGTGTTTCTCTCAGCCTAGATACCATCTTTTAAGAATACATACTGCCTCTTGTGTGTTTCAAGACTAAAAATAAAAGTATGTTTCATTAGTGAAAAAGCAATATGTATATTGCATATAACACTGATGTTTTTATTCCTTGCCTCCCAGAGATCAAAAGCTGCAATGCACATAGATGATATCACAACTTGAAATCTCCCTGAACTACCAAAAAATGTTCCTAGAGAATGTTGGCATAAGCATTTCAGTGTGCACTCTGTCCTCATTTACATAAATAAGTAATCTCAAACAAATTGATGGTATGCATTTATGAACATTTATGTTCATATGCAGGAGCTAGCAACAGCACACTTTTCTTTTAAAATATGATTGCTTAATCACCCAATTTTGGAAAGGTCCAGCAAAAGGATCATTTCTTTATGAGGTGTTTTTTGGCATACAAAGCACATGGTTTAAATGTGTTAGCTCTGCCTCTCAGGCCATCCAGAGAACTCCCAGTGGTATTTATCAACACTTTTCTCTAAATAGCAGTATCATTAGCAACCAGCATGTATGGAAGTTAAGAATCAGGCAAAAAGTAAAAGATAGATTGAGGGTTAAGATTCAGACTACATTTAAGGAAGAAATTTTTTTATGACGAGGGTGGTGAAACACTGGTACAGGTTGCCCAGAGAGGAGGTAGAAGCCCCATGCCTGGAAACATTCCAGGTCAGGCTGGATGGAGCTCAGAGCAACCTGATGAAGATGTCCCTGCTCAGTGCAGAGGGACAGGACTAGATGAGATTTAACGGTTTCTCCCCACACAAACCCATCTATGATTCTATGAAAGATGAATCATTAGACAAGCAGTCCAAGCCTGTATCTTTGTCTGAAAGCCCGTGATACTTTAAGACTATTCCAAACAGCTATAGATTTATGAGAACAAACACAAAAGTGGGAGAACTTTGATTTCTTTCTCCCTCTTTTTTCTTTTTCCACCAATCAGCACTGCCCAACATTTTGTGCACATTCTTGGTTACACTTCAGTGTAAACCTTTTCATATCACACACCAGCTGAATACAGCCCTTCTGGCAGACTGACAAATCCAGCTGAACTAGGTGCTGTCATGGCTGTTATTTCAAAGGTGTTGCCAAAAAAAGCACACTGCATTGCTGTCTCTCAAAAAATGTGGAACCCAGCAGGGTATTTACTCAGTTTTTCAGTCAAATTTGCTACATGGGCTGAGTCTGTATGAGTAGCAATATAGCCATGATTGCATTTACTCCAAGTATAGGCAGAGAACAGTCAGAGTAAACTGGGGTTTATCCAGATGACACTATGCAAAAGCATATAAACATATCCACAGTAGCTCTGAAGAAGCTAATTTAGGTGTCAAAGGTGACATTACCTGCGTTAGAGTGATCATGGCTAATATATCTTGACCCTCTATTTCAACTTTGCCAGGGTTTACACTGTATCAATCTAACTTTTTAGTGAGAATGATTGATCCACTCTCCTGTGCAAATTCATGGTATCACTTCACCTTTGCATTCAGATCAGCTTTTCTAGACCATGCTCCCCTCACCTTCCTTCTATTTGACTTTTCCTTCTCTATGTTTTTCAGCCCATTCTTAGAACTGTGCTCTGAATACTTCATTTTGACCAGTTATTGTCATACAGCCTCAGAATTTTATTTTTTTCAGATTCTGATTATATCACCAATTTTTTATCACTAACCTTTCTAGGC
>JAVSBS010012874.1:0-24870 GCA_033124195.1 Coracias cyanogaster | reverse complement strand
AACCTTTCTAGGCAAAGTTTTTATATACAGTTTATTTAATAGAAACTTCTATATTTATTTTATTCTAATTTTATTTTATTTTTTAGGAAGAAAGATTTGAAAACTATAACAAATAATGATGCTTTATGACCTGATGAATTATTGGATTTTGTTATGTGGTACTGCTTTAAGCATGCTCACTGAACAGAATTAATAGTGCTTGACTGTTAGCCTGGTAGCCTATTTCAAGTGAATAAGAATACCTTTTATTCAGTTAATAGCGAATAGTTCCCCAGACGATAACACTGTTCATTATCTTCTGTTGAATCCAGGGCTACTTCCCTGAAATGGAAACTCCTCCTAATATTTAGCTACAGTTTAACAAACTTCAGCTTTTTTATAATATACTGAAAATTCACTCAAAGAACTACAATTTTTAAGCATGATTAATACACTTATTCTTTATCCTGTAGAAAATTAATGTTATTTCTATGCGTTAGCACCTTTCTCTTATAGTTTATTTCTCCGTCAGGTTACTGTAGGAGTTAAGGTTGTTATTTCCCTGTTTCAAGTTGGAATGTCTTTGGGTCTTTGGTTTACGTTGAGAGACTTTCCTCGATACACAAGAAAAAATATGTTGAAAAAATGCAGGAAAATACAATAACCAATAATTTAACCTCTTAATTAGATTTTTATGAGATATCTGTATTTTTAATTTCTGTTAATAAACAGTTCCACATATTTCCCTACATTTTCAGTCTTGGAAAGCATGTTGGTACAGTGTTAATGGTACCCCATATCATAAAACGCATCCTTCTCTGGACAGTACACCTTTGAAGATGCAACTATGCTCCACATCAGACCTCTGTCACCACTTTCTGAATAAAAGAAAGTCCCTACTTCCAGTTCCTGACAGTCTTCACAAAGGGTGGAGAATTCATATGTTAACAAGGTGAGTGATATCAACCTGTTACTTTTAAGTTGTATTTGATGTAATCATAGCATCATTACAGTTGGAAAAGACCTCTAAGATCATCAAGTCCAACCATCAATCCAACATTACCACGACCACTAAATCATGCAGCAGTATTGTTTTGTGAAAAGGTAAAGCTCATCAGTCCATCAGCTCCTTTTACGCACCTGCTTGCTATATTACATAGCAGAAGCAACCTTCCACAGATGTTAGAAAAGCTTCTAATATCAGTGCCAGCTACCTGGTGACAGAATAAGGACCAGCCTGGTGAATAGGGAAGGGTGACAAGGCACAGAGTCCAGCAGTCCCTCTGTGGTAGGCAATGGTAAAAAGCAGTAAATCAAGAAAGAAACAGGGGTTTCCCAGAGGCAAAACAGAACTTTGAAAGGTGTTTGCTTCCAGAGCTTGGAGTTAAGGCTCAGGATTTAACAGCTTTGAGGACAAAATTTCAGCAGGTCAAAATATGCAAAGCATCACTGAGAGAACCCATGTTGCAGTGAGGATTCAACCCTTTAAGCCTTCTCCTAAATCCAGCGAGAAAGGTACAATTAAGCACAACTAGAACTTTTCAGGCTTACTCTTTTAATTATCCAAATCCCTCCTCTCCCGTTAAAGACTTTTCCTGGAAGTCTTTGCAGGGGTGGTACCCCTAAATAACTTCCTTTACTTCTGGATGTACCCTGCCAGGTGGAGACTCAAGTGATGTCTGTGGGTGAACTGCTGTTAGTTTGTGCATTGGAGAGTTTATTTTTTTTCCTGGCTTTTATTTTTTTCTGGCTCATACAGTGGCGTATTGCATAAGGTCTGCAGACAGGCCTTTGATGCATGTTTTGCTGCAGTTTTCCACTAGCACAGAAGTACATAATTAAAGCCCTGTAAGCACAGTAATCTCCAGCACCAACTATCACCATTTATCAGTGCTGCTATTGCTTTCAGGCTTTTTTTAATATATACTAGAAGCTGATGGCTTCCATATTTCTGAAAGACCTTTAAAATTGAGAATAAATTCACATGAAAGGGGCAAAAAAAAGGCAGGAAGAAACTTGAAGGAACACGAGAGAAGGCAGGGAATCTGACAAAGCTATGCATACAATGATAATTATCCAACCTTGTTATTAGCCTCAAGCCTGTAATTCCCTGGACAATTATTTCCTCATAAAAAAGGAAAATCCACTTCTATTTCCTAAAAAAAACAAGACTTAAGTGGTTTGCTCATTCACCTAACACCTTCTGGAGTACGGAGTCCTCTTTTGGGTTCCCCAGCTGGAACAAATCAAGTTAAATAAGCCACAAAGTTTATTAAGGACTTGATTTATGTGTCATATGAAGAGAGGCTTGGTGTGCTGGAGTTGTTCAACCTGGAGAAGACAAGACTCAGGGGTGATTTTATCAATGTCTATAAAGACCTGATGGTGGGATAATGCTGCAGCTGGACCCTTCTTAGTGGATCTCAGTGAAAGAATATGAGGAAGTGGACACAAATTGAAATACAAGCAATTCTGTTCAAGCATAAGAAGAAATTTTCTTACTGTGAGGGTAACCAAACTGGAACAGCTTTGCCCAGAGAGATTATGGAGTTTCAGACATATTTAAATCCCAACTGGACACAGTCCTGTGCAATCTGTCCTGACTAACCCTGCTTAAAGCAGAGACATTGCACTAGAAGAACTCCAGATGTCCCCTCTGAACTAAAAGATTCTGTGATTTTGTGGGTTTTGTTCATAGGCAAGATGCCAAAAGATGAATTAGGAAGTTATTAAATTTATTGCAAGCAGTTGGTCTTAAGAATTGGGGCATAGATGCCCAGGAAACAAGACTTTACCAGTTCATAGGTTAAAGATCAATCTGATTAGAAATGTAAATGAAGTTTGGATGAAAGTCACCATCTCACCTTGCCTGACACTTTTAATTCAGCAACAAAGGTTCCAAAGAATTGTGGAAAGAAGCTTTAGTCAAGAAACTACTCAGCTGGAAACAAGAATGGTCCCTTAACACTTCACTCCTCATTACTGCCTCCTGAGATGTTGGTGCTGGAGGTGGCCAAGATCAGCTTAAGTGCCTTTAGCTTTTGGATATTATCAGCTTCCCTAATGCTTTCTAGAATCTGTTAGAATATAAAGTATTTCTAAAGACATTCTTTATTGCTTTGGTGTCCTTACTGCCTAGAAGCTAGAAGCACAGCTATGTGTCTTAGATGAATGAGTAACAGCCATCTTTGATCCTTCAACATTTCCAAAGTCTAATGGGTGCAAAACAGCTGTTTCCTGAGTATTTGCCTTTCTAAAAAATAGCAGTAACAATGTATCCCTTTCAAAAATAATTAGCTATTTGGGGAATTGATGGTTTCTATATTTAAGTTGTTGAATTAAATCCATTGTGATTTGCAGGGAGCAGAACATTACACGTTCTGGTAGCCAGATAATAGGATCTGTACACTGGGGACTTTTCTGTCCGTCCCCATGCACAGATGTTCTTATGACAGAAATCACAGGGGGGATAAAAATCATCTGTTTCACAGGAACACCAAGAAATGAATAGGCACAAAGACCTGAAAAACAATGTTCCTAGATCAAGATAATGACTCATTGACAGAACTGCATTTGGGGAGAAAAAAGTGATAACTTCGAGTGTTTCTGTCCAGGGATTAGAATGTCCTTGGTTCTGTTCCCAGGGCTGACACCAGCCTTCTGGATGACTGTCAGTCACTTCACAGCTATATGTCCCGGTTTCCAGTTTTACAAATTATTCTAGTTCTTTGTAACATACTCATTGAGATCTGCTGATATAGTCCTTTTATTCTTAGTAATAATTGCAGAGCTCATATTATAATCTTGTGCATGAACAAAATTGCCATACCTCAGTGAATGACAGGTTTTTGTCTAGCACTGTGTGTAGTAACTTCTCCTGAATATATTGCCACATCTTGCTGTTGATCTACCTCTGTCATTATCTCGCTGTTTAATTCATGAGGGTCTAATTATGAAAACTTTTATTTCAGTTTATGAGAAAAAAAGAGTTGTTTTCTTTGATGATGGAGATTCTAAATTTGATTTCCACTTTTAATTTCAGTATTTTGAGGATCATCATGTTTCATTACTGGAGTATTGCATCCAGTTCTGGAGCCCCCAGCACAAGAAGGATGTGAACATATTGGAGCGTGTCCAGAGGAGGGACACTAAAATGATCAGGGGAATAGAGCATCTCTCGTATGAAGTCAGGCTGAGAGAGTTGAGGCTGTTCAGCCTGGAAAACGCTCCAGGGAGACCTTATAGTGACCTTCCAGTACCTGAAGGGGGCCTACAGGAAGGCAGGGGAAATTCTATTTAAAAGGGTTTGTAATGATAGGACAAGGAAAAATGGGTTTGAGCTAGGAAAAGATAGATTTAGGCTGGATATTAGAAAAAAAGTTCTTTAACATGAGGGTGACATATCACTGGAATGGGCTGTCCAGAGAGGTGGTGGAGGCCACATCCCTGGAGTCATTCCAGGTCAGGCTTGATGGGGCTCTGAGCAACCTGACCTAGGTAGAGATGTCCCTACTTGTGTAGGGAGGTTGGACTAGATGACCTCGAGAGGTCCCTTCCAGTGTAAAACATTCTATAATTAGAGACATTTGTATTAGAGAAATGCCAATACATTTGTTCTGGTTAGATCTCTGATACCTTCATAATCACTACTGTGCTCATCTGACAGTTTGGCTCTTGAGATGTCTTACTTGTCCTGCTTTTGGCAAGACTAAAACCTGATGATCAGACAAAGAGAACAGAAAGGTAAACTAGGAATGTTGCAAACACTGTTTCATACTGCAGAAGTATCCTTTCTTGACTTTTCTTCCAGTTTCAGTAAAGATTTGTTTTCTCTAAGGTTCTCTTGTGAAAGAGGTGCAGAGTATTCCTAATGAAAAGTAGGCCAAGTAGCCAACAGATACAAAAAAAGCTGATTCCTCTAATGCTAATAATTGACTTGAACTGACCTTTTAGATTTTCTATATGTACATATTTAATAACAGTATTCAGCACAAAATGCAGCACTGCATCACAAAATGGACCCCCCAAACTGAGCTTGAAACTCTCTTTGGGCACAAATACCAATAATTATCTAGGGTTACTTCAAACCAGTCTCATTTCACTACACTATATTTTCAGGTACTCATTTCACTACATTGTATTTTCATGACTGCAGTGTAAAAATGCCTTCAACCACTTGTAATGAATATCAGTATTGGCATCTCTGCTTTAAAGACAGTGAAACAGAAAGTGGGAAAACAATATGCATAACAGAACCAGAAACTAGATCTAGAGCAGCAGATAACAGTGCACTAATGAGACCTATACATTCTCTGTGCAGCAGGTTTTCTCACAGTTAGTGAAACTGAGCTGCCTCTTTCAGGTGTGACCAAACAGCCAGGCAGGAACATCTGTTATAAAACACAATGTTTGATGAACTGATGTTAAATAAGTTTTGTTGTTACAGGATGTAGTAATAAAATCCAGTGTGGGAGGGGAGAGGCCACCCAGTGAAATGGGTCAGGGAAGTAATGAAAAGGAATGAATCTCTGTTATATAACTTTACACAAACATGTAATGGAAAGTGTAGTGTAGACTTTCTTTTGTTCTTCATTCTTGAGGATATAAAGGTCAGTGGGTGATAAAAAAAGTAATTCAAGAATAAGTTATGTATTAAAGATGACAGCTGAGCATCTTCTAATTCAGACAAGAATACAGATTTATCTTGTTCATCAGCCCTGTGCTTGTTACTGGAGCCAGTGATGATTTATCTGCAGGACTTCAATAAGCTAGAACAGTGTAATCAGCTCTTACGTTAGTAAAGGGCTTCTAAAGTTTCTGTATTCTTAATCTGTAGTAAGATTTGAGTACTTCTGGTACATGATCTGGAAAAAACATTGTTATTTCTCTGTGGTCATAGAAATCAGAACTAATTACTGACCACACCGCCTTTTTAGTGCACCAAGAACATCCTGATACAAGAAAGGCATGAACACACCAAAATCCAGCAAAAGCCTGCAAGGGATTGGAGCATCTGTCCTTGAGGAGAGGGTGAGAGAGCTGTGACTGCTCAGCTCAGAGAAAAGAAGGCTCAGAGGGATCTTTTCAATGCATATAATTAAACTGACAGGAGGAGTGAAGAAGACAGCACAGACTCTCACTGGCACTCAATGATGGGACAAGAGACATTAGGCATAAATTGTAATTAAGGGAATTCTGTTTAAGCATAAGGGAAACACTTTTTTAACATGATGGTAACTGAACACTGGAATGGGTTGATCAAACACATTGTGGAGTTTCCAAGCTCAGAGATATTACAGACCCAACAAGTGTTGAGCAGCCTGCTCAAGATGACCCTGCTTACAGCAGACAATTTGGCTAGATGATCTTCAGAGGACCCTTCCAGCTTGAATGATTCTGGGACAATGTTAGGCAGGAATGTACCAAATAGCTTGAAAAATGGCAGGTTTAAACATTCACAGCTGTGCTTGTGGAAGTGTATCTGATGAAGCCCAGCTTATATCCACTGAATGACTTCACTCTGACTTGCTGATGGCCAGGGTGCTCTGTTTCCAGACTGATCTATCTTAAATGAACAGAAGTAGCTTTAAATGACATCACTGGCAAGTAGAGCAAGATAAAGATCTGAATTATAGAGAGCTTCCCTCATCTAGCTTGTTGCACACACACTGACATCGAAGTCAGCTTTTTTACTGCATGTATCATGTCTTCTTCCACACAGAGAATGAAAGTTGACATTACAAAAAAAATGTTTCTAGAATTACCAAAAAAGCCAAAAGCTGAATTCACCTTTGACTGAAAAGATTCAGGGTCAGGGAGATGAAAATGTAAAATTTTCCTTTCTAAATCTCCTTCTTTTTTTTTGGTTTGTTTTTTGTTTTAATCCTACATGTTGGTTGAGTAAATTTATAAAGATATAAATAAAATCAAAGAACAAAATGTCTGTTCAACTGCAACAAGCTGGTGATGTGCTCACATTGTCTTCTATAATTGCCCTCAGCCAACAGTGCTGAGGCTGGACACCAGGTCAGTGGTGCTGGGCCACTGTCTGGAAAACTGCTCTAGAAATAGTGGCAGTAAGAGATGTGATGGAAAGAGTGAGATCTCATGAAATGCAGCCCTTGACATTAGTAGAATAACACGAGTTCCGACTGCCTGGCTCCCACTGTAGTTATTGAAGGGACTGAAAAATGATATATATACATATATTATTTTTCAGATACACAGGGTGGATCAGCGTAGATCCAGCCCCTTTCCTTACACAGAAAGTAATTACAAAATCCCAGACCTCTAGTTTTCTTAAATTCAATGCCTGTTTTGGTGTATGTGGGAGGAATTGTGTTAAATCAATATGTACACTGAGAGTAAAATTCGGTAAAATTGCGGCTCATAGAGTTGATAACTGACAATGTTCAAGAAAGACTACTATTGATGACTGTTTCTAATATACAAATTTATTTTTTTCTTTATATTTCTATACTTATATAATTTTCACTTTCCATAGTCTCATTGTAACTTAAAAGACATAGTTGAAGCAATATAATTCTTCTGATTTTTTTTTTCTTTTTTTCTAGCCTAGATTCCCTTTTAAATAAATGGATTTTTTTTTTTTTTTTTCTGGAAAAATGAGCAGCATGTACAGTTGAATCTACATATTTATGGTAAGTAATGTGACTAAGTGAAACACAATTCTAGTTTTTATATAAAGTCACCTTAAATGGGAAGGGAAACCCCTGGATTCTGTAGCAATCTTTGACAACCAACTAAACTGGGCAGCATCCTGTAGACCTGTCCTAAGAGGTATGCTTTCCTATAATCCACTATAGTCAGGAACTATGGCACTGATGCCACAGACAACTTAAGAGACCTGAACATCCACATGCAAGTCTTCCAAGAACGTCTTTTCCTTTCTCTTGTTCTGCCTAAGCCTTTCCTACCTCACTACAGGGCTGGTTTCTTTAGCCTATCCTATGAGGAAAAGTTGCACAGCTTTAACGAACTGGCACAACATTTGCTCAAGATTTGACACCACTATATTAGATCTGATGATAAATACCACACCCAGACCTTACTTCCATATAGTCAAATAAACAAGACCGTAAAGACCACTTGCAATTTTCCCGCCTGGCTAACTTCCCCATGCTTGAATTATTGCTGTGCACTGTGTTTGCTTTACTTCAGGCAGTCAGTTAAGGATTATATGCATCAGTGCAAGACATTTGAATTTCTTTATATCTACCTAGGGTGGGTGTCGATGCTATAAATCAGAGTTGTTCTGTCTGCAGAAAATTGAGCCCCAAACTCCTAAAGATGAAACATGTCTGCAGGAAGTGTTTGCAGGGCTATTTACCAATGTGCTTTCTCATGCCGTTAGATCCTCTTTCCTCTCTCTACTAGACAGTTTTCACACAGGTAATTTAGTTAAATTAACTTTTGTCCTCTAGGAAGGGGATTCATTTATCCAGCTGGTGCCTTCAGAAGACAAGTTTTCTGGCCTCTGTCCATATCTAGTGGAGACATAGAAACACAAAGAGCCTCTCATAGGCTGAATCATCCACTTTGTTTTTAATGGATTGGCTCAATATATGAATGTGTCCCTCTCTGAGACAAGGGGATGTAGGGGAGGTCCCCTCAGGGAGAGTCCAATGACTGTGTCTAGCTCTTCAATAGCCCAAGACAACACATTTAAGTAAATCTTGTGTCCTTCTCTGTTTGAGCTGTGGAAATGCCCAGCACGCACAGCTGCAGCTGGAGGCAATGAGCTGTACTCAGAGCATGGAAAGAGGAGGTTAATCCTGATTCAGCCAGGCAGGATTTGTAAGGAAAGGTAATAAATATCTCTTATTGTATATGCTCACATCTGGGAAAAACAGGCAAGTGTTCAGACACGCAAACCCTTGTGATATGTGTGTGGAGGTTTGTTTTGTTCTGCACATGTATCAGTGCACATAATTCATGATATTGCTACAGCCTGCAAATCTGTTTTTATTTATGCCTTAGACCATCAGACCACAAAGCATCACTATTACTGGAAAGGTGGTATCATTTTCAGCCAAGTTACCCAATCAGATTGTTCCTGCCCTTATAAAACAAGAAAAATACAGTTGGAGGGCAGGGGAAAGGGATTAAATAAGCATTCAGCAAAGGAGTATGGCCAAGTCTGTAATTTAAATCATTGCATAACTTGATTTCTGTGTTTGTGGCTTGTAGACACTATGTTCTTATTGAACATAGAGAGAAAAGAGAGAAAGAGAGAACATATTTTCTTACATGTGCTATACTGTGTAACAAGGTGAAGAAGTAAGTACCTGTTTTGAAAGCTGGTTTAAAACATAATCCATTATATCTACCTTTTATTTCTCTTGCCATAACTATGAAACACACATAGTGCTTCTGACTGAAATGCTCTAAAATTCCTTTACATTTTTTTCCAGACTGAATATTATTATATTTTTATAGAAATAGTTATAGCAGCTTTCAGTGCTAAATTACAGGAGATGCTCAGTTTCAAAGCCACCATCTACCGAACTTAACAACCCATGCTAATGGTTACTTTGAAGTCGTGTTCTTGATTTTCTGAAAAACAGTAGAAAAAATGGTCAAGAAAGGACTTTCCTAATATTTGGCATAGCTGTAAAACATGCATTTGTGATGCAGACCAGCAATTAGATTAAGTTATTGAGAGGAGGACAGCATCACTCTTTTCTGCTCTTGTGAAAATCTTTCAAGCATATCTTATCTTTGATCCACTATCACCAAAGAAAATTGCATATTTATGGGGGGAATTTGGATGCCTGGATGTTACTGCAGTAAGAAGTGGTAGGGAGGACAAAGCTGTCCTCATGACCTCATGATATTTAATTCGAGGAGCTGCAGCATCAGTGTGGGCATCTCATCACAACAGCCACTCAAACCCATGGTACCTCCTCCTTCCTTCTACATGCAAGGATTACCATCAGGAATTGATCATCAATAGTTTTGAAAAAAAGGATGAAATGGATACAAAATTCTGTTTCTTATGATGTTAACTGGTTACCATAGTAATTTATGTCCAGTTTTGCTGCCTGTATGCCTAAATACAAACAGTGACATGGGGTACAAGAAAATCAGTCATCCACGTCTTGGCTGCATCTATAAAGGCAGAGTGCATAGCTTCTTCAGTGATCTTCCCCCTTTTATTTTGTTTTTGGTTTTCTTTTTATTGTTAACATCTTCTGTGGTTGGGAAAGCTGACTGGCAATATGTTTGTGGAAAATCAGCTTCTTGCTGTGCATTAAGCTGCAAACATGTATCTTCATTATAATTTTAAATTTTTCTTTCAAGCTTTTCTAAATAAAACAAATGAAAAAAACCCTTTTACATCAAAACCACAAATGAATATGTTCAGTTTTGGAACCAAAAGGCTATCATGGATATACTATTCCAGTTTAACAAACATTAATGTATTCCACCTTTGCTTTTACAAAAATGTAGTATTTCATTGTGAACATCTTTTGATAGTGGACTTTCTCTATGGGCCTCAATCCATACCTAATAGTTTCTAAAAGTGGTAACAACCTTTACAAGGAAAAAATTCAAAACCTTTCTCATGCCTGAATTAAAACTAGTAAGGCTGTCAGGTTCCAGCCCAATGAAAATGCGAAGTGGAATGTAAAACTTATTGCTTATCCTTCCTTCATCAGGACAAAATATAAGTCAGCTCATCTGCATCTCTTGCCTGTTTCAGACACTTCTCTTAGAGTATTTCCTCCTATCTTCTGTATTTATTATATTATTATTACCCATGTTCAAAGCGCGTGCCATGTGTTTTGGCAAGCCAAGTGATCTAAGCAGGCAAAGAGCTCAACAGCAGGGTATCTGTCTTTTATCAACAGTTCCATACAGGACTTCAATTTTCTGCTTCTATACTTAATTTTTATAATGTGATTCACAAAAAAAAATTGTGTGTGCAAAGTAGCTTTTCAAATATGGCTTTAGAAGCTGAGGATAAATAAAATACTTCATTTTGGAGAATCGCAAAGAAGGCATTTTCAAATGATGTTTGAAAAACAATTCCATGGCTTTCCTAATATGGTCTTATGACCATTACAACTGCTCACAATTACTGGAAAATGTTTAGGAATGTTACTGCCTAAATAGATATCCTTTATTTTGTGTTCTCACAGTCTGGAAGCCCCCAGAGGAGATCAGGGCCCCATTCTGCCAACTACAGTACTGGCATGTAATATAACAAAACTTTATCTTAAAGGATTAGTACACAGCTGTAACACAAGAAGGCAGCTAGTTAAGAGCTCTTGAATCAGTATTTAATCAATGCAGAAAGGTAATGAAGGAGAGAAAATAAATATTGTTACCTCCATCTTAGATGGGAAGGTCCAGGAAAAAGAAACTTAAGTACCGACACTTTGTCTACAGAGTCTCGAGCAGTATTTAGATGTCCTGTGGATCAGACCAGCACCTCAAACAATCCCTTTTTTAACTGTGATGAAAGAATATAGAAAAAGCCATTTCTTTCATCAGGATTTTGTGGAACTAATTTCTGCGAAAAGTAAAAATTATAGAAGAAAATATTGGCATGAGTTCAATCTTCTGATTTTTTTAATTTCCTAGAATTACTTAACCAAAATTAATCATCCTGGTTTTTTCTCAGTTAAAAAACAAATACATATTAAAAAAAAGGCTTTATCTTTTGACCAAATGACCATTGTTAAAAAATCACCTCTCCAAAAGCTGCCTTTACTACAGTCATTTTATGGCTGATGCATTAAAACTGTGAGACAATTTGTATAGCATTTAGTCTGATTTTTTGTCTGTCTTCATATATCTCACAAACCATACAATCATAGAGGTTTTTTTCACAATGCTTTATGTTTTTCTGTAACGAATAATTCAGAAAGACATTCCATTGTCATTTGAAGTAATCAAGAGATGTAAATTGAAAAGTTTGGTGGCTAACTTGCATTTTTAATCGTAAACACTTTTGCAAAATTGTTCCTTATTTATAATTTTATGCCACATTTATGACTTCAACATGCAAACTCAAACTTTTAGCTCCTTATTCCTGCTATGTCTCTTTTTTGTACATTCAAAATTAAGAAATGAAATAAGGTAGGGGAAAGCCCTCTTGGAGTTAATTTCCTCTTTATTATGTTATTTAATTATATACCATAATCAAATGACTTATTGATCTTAAATGAAAAGTCTTAAGAGTTAATTTGCTTAGTTTGTGTAGTTTTTTGTTTAGCTGAACAAACTGAACTCTAAGACTTCTCATTTAAGAGCTATTTCTTAGCTTTACATAATTTTTATTCTACTTTTTCCTACATCTGTATTGATTTTTCAAATTAGCAAAATTATGACAGAAGTCCTGTTTCACATCTGCGTTAGCAGCAGTGTATGCAAAGGAGAAATCAGCTTAACGTTATTGATTACTTTGGTAATACAGTGTATTCCCCAGCAAAATAAGCCATAATTACATGCTAAACAGAGCACAAAAGCTGCTGAAGTTGTACTGGAAACT
Organism: Coracias cyanogaster; assembly: GCA_033124195.1. Taxonomy (NCBI): domain Eukaryota; kingdom Metazoa; phylum Chordata; class Aves; order Coraciiformes; family Coraciidae; genus Coracias; species Coracias cyanogaster. Next base: position 12,371 of record JAVSBS010012874.1, on the reverse strand, counting down.
GTGTTAAGTGGTTTTCACAGACAAACTGATATGTGCTCCAGGGTCTATGCCTGATTACAGTTTATTAATTTAACAATTAATAATAGATGTCCACTTCATCTTACTAAATGGTTTGCATATATCTCAATGACTAACTGTGAATACATTAATATACTTACAATGCCAAGAGCAGAGACATATGTGTGTAGGTAAGCTACACTTTCCTGCTTTTCTCTTTCCTTTCAAATTCACAGCTTCAGAGGTTTTTCTTGGTACAGAGACTGACACGTGCTTTTGTTAAACTACAAAGAAAAGTTGTGTTTCTCTAGAAAGCAGGAGAGCCTCTGAAGCTGCCTGGTTCAGACAGGGGGTCTGGATGGGCGCCAGGATGGGGTTTTCAGAAATCCTTCATGCTGGGCTAATTCTGTTCTGAGTCAGGTTGATTCTGTTCTGAGTCCATTTGGTACAACTATTTTATGACATGGAGTCATTTGCATCCATGGAAACAAAGAGATCCTTCAAAAGGCAACAAGAAGAGCAATGCTGCCTCAGAGAAGATCAGTCTAACCCAGGGTGCTGTTTGTAGAAGTAGCCAACAACAGATACCTGCAGAATAATTTTAGAGCAGGGCAAGCATCTGGTGATGACTGCATCTGGAACAGAATAACTCCTTGACATAGACTAGGGATCCGAGAAGACCTGAGGCTCCTGGTGGAGGACAAGCTCAACAAGAGTCAGCAGTGTGCCCCTGCAGCAAAGACGACCAGCCACATCCTGGGCTGTCAGGATCATTACACAGAATCACTCCGGGGGACTGATCCTTCCCTTCTGCATGCCATTTATGAGCCCACATCTGGAATTTTGGGCTGGAAGAGTAGAGTTTTGAGCTAGCAGTACAAAGAAAGGTATTGGCATACAGGACCGAGTACAGCAAAGCGCTACAAAAATGTTTGCCAAGCTTGACTTGACTTACAGATGTCCAAAGACCCTGGACAAGCAGCTGATAGGCCTGTGCAGACTGACTTTGGAAGTGTGCTACGACTTTAAATCAATGTCATATGACTGGCAAGGTTTACACATAGCCAGATTCTATACAGAAATGTGGAAGGACTACTGATCTTTCCAAACCATAGAGGAGAACACACAGATGATGGCTCAAGGATCATAATCCAGCCATGCATTCTAATAATGAATGGCCTTTTGAAAGGAAAATGCTTCCACCTTCCAGCAGTATTTGAAACATTTCTTGCTTCACGTCAGAGCCCATCAATCACTGCTTATGGCTCCATCTCCAAGGAATACCAAATCCAAGGAGTGGAGTGATGGACTCCTTGCTGTTCACAGCTTCTACAGCTGCTTCCATGGATCCCTTCTAATCCTCACAATTAAGCTTTGATAATGCTACAGGTATTCAATACATATTTACTTATACTGTTGTCACTGAATGGTCCTGGTTAAGTGGAAGATTTCGCCAGAGCAAGAGCTGGACTAGCAATTTTTTGTGCTGCCCTGTCCTTAAAGACTTACCTATCCTTGGAAAGCCAAAGCATTCGTATGTTTAATGTCGTTATTTTTCTCTTTGACCATGTTTTTTTAAAACATTTTCTCATATTCAGATTTAATGACCTGCAGCTGCTCAGATGGCTTTCTTTTAAGGCTCCTAAAGGGGAAAATGCACTACAGGACACTTTGCAATAAAGTTTATCTTTGAATTATTTAATTTACCTAGACATAGCCCTGCATGAAAATATCAAAAAGAAAAGGCAAGAGTGAAGTGTCATCATCCTTGGAGTCAGCAAGAGGTCACAAATTATCCTTGTTGTCCTTTGAATAAGAGATATGACATTTTTCATATATCATTAACTTTCCTATAGACTGAAAACAGGATGTTAGGGAATGGATTTAGGTTCTATAAATCTAGAAGACTGATTGTGTAAAAATGGTGATAGATGCAAAACCAGTAGGAAATATGAGCAATGTGTCAATGTCAGAGCACAACTCATCCAAACCAGGAAGGGTGTAAAGTATTTTTTTCTCTGTTGCACCCTTTTAATATGTGATGGCAAACAGGGTTGTTGGTTTTTTTTTGCTGAAATTGTTACACATCCCTCCCACAAAAATAAGATTGCTGTTAAAATATCTACTAGATCTTTCTTTGAATTGGAAATATTCAAAATTTTCAGTTTCTAACGAAGCATTCTTTTTAGAAAAATGCATTTTTCTAGTAATAATAAAAAAATGAATCTTAATAAAAGTTACTACTTCCCACAACAAACCTAAAGCAAAGATCACAGAAAACATAATCGAGAGCTGCGCTCTGAGCCTGCTGTCTCAGCAACCTCCAATATATTTGAGCAGGAGTCAAGTGTTTGTGCGAACCAGTTTGAGATCAAATGAGCTCACAGTTCACGTTTCAGAACCGTTATGAATCCTGCCAGTTTCCAAGAACTGGAAGTCAATGAATGCACAAATCAAAAGCAGATTTTATCTGATCACTATGATAAAATGCGCAGTGCTAGTGTGTATACAAAATAGGCAGTTCTCTGCTGATACTTCTGATCCTTTTCAAAGGAATGCCACATTTTCAGCATTAGGGCTCATACCTTGTTAATGAAGAAAAGAAACAATTACATGGGTAAAGGGGACTATTAAAACAACACTTAATTCTGACAACTTGATAAAGTATCCCACTAGCCAATCAATACAGCTTCTGGGAGTCTAACAGGCCTTATTAATGTTACTGATATTTGCATATTTGCAAGTTCTACGTTCCTGCGCTACATCAACAGAGTGCCAGGGGAGAAGTGGATCAGAAGTCTTCCTTGGGATAGATTTTTAAAAACCATGTGTATCATCTTGCCTTTGTTCCCAGTAAGGCTTTACCCTTCATTTTTGTCTCTTGAGAAAAAAAAAAAAAGTCTGGATCCAAAGCAAATAGGTGGTCTAATCTCCAGTTTACTATTTTGTAAGTAAAAAGATACTATTAGGTAAGCAAAAGTACTACAAAATATAACAGGCACATAGATTATCAGAAGAAAAATGAGAAAGTGGTGACATACAATGTCACCATGCTTGTGTTCGGTGTACTCCAACCCCATCCTTATCCCCGACAAATGATCTCCCTGATCTACCTCTTAGTTCCACATTAACAAAGATACTGAATTTGTCATTTAGTAAAACTACAAAGCCATTACTCAGTAAAGCCATGTTCAATTGTACTATATTAGATTTGGATTTTCATCAGTTCTGTATTAACCAATCTGCCTGGCTACATTAACAGACAGTTTAATGGTAAAAATATTGTTTGGTATAGGTGAGCAGTGGATATAGTTAATGGAAGTGATCTAAGACCCATATAAGACAGTAATAAGACACCAATGGCCATTATATGAGATTTTGTATTTGTTTGCATGTGAGATGCTAGAGTAGGACAAGCATAACTATTAGCCTTAGTTTACTCAAGATCTCTGAAAAATAAAGCAGAAGGTCCCTTACTGTAATTGTAGTAACTACTTGCAGATTCTGGAAAAACACGGGAATTATTATGAAGCTTGTTAGGCATGATTTTACTACCCTATAAATGGTATACACCCAGTTTTGGTATCAGCTTTACATGGTATTTAATGGTTCTGGGGTGAGACTGCAAGAATCAACTTCTACACATCTTCATTTTCTCTGAAGTCTTTTCCTAAGAAGTCTTAAAGCTGACTTCAAGATCAGTTTTCAATTTTGAGAACTTTCCAACAATGTTTTCTGCTGGGTCTCCAAATGTACATGCAAATGTTCAACTTGACGGTATAGTTAAGAGAAGGAAATAAGCTGAATCTGGTCCAAGAATGGTATGTCATACCTCTTCAGTTTTCATTGAAAGTCATATCGATGACGGCAAAACAATTTTCACTGAATAACCTCTCCAAACTCTGATTTTATTGTACATTGATTGTAATCGTATATTTTCTCACACTGTCATTGGCATAGATGTCTCTATCTGCTAAGGTTTCTTCCCCCCTCAGTTATATGCGCATTAAAAATTCTCTGTCCCACATGACCCACTAGCACGAGCCTCTGTTACACTGTTAATATTTTCCTTCCTCAACCATAGGGAAATTTTCCAAAATTGCCTAAGTACATTAATTAAGGTAAAGCAAAGAACAATTGTTCCTAGCCTGTACTTAGGTTGACACTTGCCTCTGTTCCAGAGCAGAAAAAAGGCTGATGTGCCCAAGAGCTTTTCTATTTTTAGTTTTATGAAAAACTATGAATTCTCTTTACAAAACTGCACATTCCTAGTTTTAATTTAACGGAATGCAAGACTTGTTAGAACAAATTGTAACAGAAAAAATATTGAAGACATGGAGTCAAATAAAAAATGTTCAAGAGTACAGCAGTTCATCAAAAGCTGTATGCGGATTAAACTATTGTCTCCCTTGCTATGAACTGATAGGTTAATTTTACTAACTTTCACTTGTACAAAGCTTTGCAAAAGGAATTTGATGCATCTGTTTAACACTGTGATTCAAAAGAAAGTTGATTAATGTTATTTCAGTGAACACCTCTAGTACACACCTTGATTTATTTTTGGCGCACACCTAGCAGACTAGGAATAGAGATGGAGAGACACTTCAAAAATACAAGAAGCCTTCGTGATAATGTTGAGGTAGAAGGGAGAAAACACACTGATGCAACCCACCAGAGAGCTTGGTTTCATGGTCATCACTAAAATTACATTCCTAAATACCTTCTACAGGAGGAATAGGTAAATTATTTTATAAAAGGCAGAAGTCTGAGATTAAAATAATTTCCTTGGATTTAAAATGCTCTATGCAGCTGTAAATTTGGAGTCTTGATGTGTAACCCTGGCCAAATGACTGTCACTCATGTCCAGGCAAATGGCTGAGCTGATCTAACGGATCCCTGCTGTGGTCCCATTTCCCTGCCCTTTTCCCATTCCCTCCTTTTGATTACATTCTCCTGCAACTTCTTTTGTAGTAGCTCTGGTACTCCTCTGACCTTTAGTGAGCCTTTTCAGTTCACTAGCTGGGCAGAAAACTAGGCCACCAAGAAAAAAAAGAAGAAAAAGAAAAAAAAAAAACCAACAGAAATAGTTTTTTGCTAGTTTAGTAAGTTCACATTCTGTAGTTTTTAGGAGTTCAAGTTAGCTATGCCTATCCGTTCAGACTTTCACATATATTGATGTCTAGTTTGGGAGTTAAAACCGAGGAGGTAATTGAAATCGGCAAAATGTGGGCATCCAGACACCTCAGACACTTTTTGAAATGTTCAGACAGACTATGTTAATGCACAATCTTTTTGGTTTCTTTTATCGACTGCCTATGGGAAAAGAAGAAAAAGGAATAAAAAGAATCATTATTTTATTCCGGGTGCTAGTAAATAGGAAGCAGAGGGCTTCAGCAATACCCGCATAGGAATCCAAGCCAACAAGTATAACTTGAGCACTCTTCCTAGTAGTACCCAGCCATAAGGTATGCCAGTTAGAGACACTGAGACAGGAATTCCTCATCGTGGGGAAAGGAATGGTTAGAAAGGTCACAGGTACAGCCAGACCTTCATGAATGTCTTTAGTATCCTGCTCAGCAGCCTCCAGCACGGTATAGTATGAAAATGCTATTATTTTTGCCCCTTTAGCACTGTGATGCCTCTTTTTTCTTGTCTGTCTTTTGAAATCACTGTAAAATTTTTAAAGTCTGTTTGGAGAATGTGGATGGAAATGCAAGCAAGCTGCAAAGGAAAAGAGGAGGAAATGAAGAAAAGAAGTGAAAATGAAGGGAACGTGTGCTCAACTTGAAGAAAAATACAGGAAGGGAAATGGAAATGTCTTCTGCACACTCATTTTGGTTGGAAATATCAGAAAAGACCTATCACGTGTGTGAGCTTATGGCCTTTAAGCTTGGAAAGATGCCAAGGTTCACCTGGGGAGCAGCCTGAGTAAATGTCATTCCCAGACTGGTGAGGTCAAAGAAGGAAGACCTAATATGCTTAGTCTTAAAAGGAACTGTCACTTCGACAGATTTCTCCTACAGTTCCTGATGGGTACACTGAGAGGTTAGAAGTGTATGGGGTTCACAAGGGAAGGTAAGAGGACTAATTTGCAGTGCAGCATTTAACAAGAAATATAAATAGAGAAAACTGAATTTTTGCTTGTAGTCTGGCAGCATATTCCATCAGTGGTTGTGTACTCTGGGATTTCCCTACACACCTGCAGAAAATAAATTACAGCCTCATATTGGAAAGAATGGGTTTTTTTCTTAACTGGCTGGTTAAAAGTATACATTATTAAACAAACAATCAAAACCTGTTTGACAATACTTATCCTTCATGATCACATGCTGACAAGCATTACATATATTCTGTTCTCTGTGAAATCTCTTTCTTCCCTCTGGATTGACCTTCCTATTCTCCGATCTCCCTCATTCCCCACACACAAGGTTTTCAGGAGGATGTATCTTTTAAATGAGTGGTTAAATTGAACTGATTGTTTTCTTCAGGCTTGTGGGTTCATGTCACCTCAAACAATTGATTCAAGAAATATAAAGCTTTATTCTACACCAACTTACTTCTTCCATTTAAGCAGAGAAGTGTCTATTGGATTTATCACATTGATTTCATGTGTCTTCCAACTTTGCTCTAAACACTGAATGGAAATGGGGCTTCAGTGTTTTCCTTTTCCTTTACCATTCCTTCTAGTTTTGTCCTCTAATACAGCTGGGGCTTACACAGTGCCTGTAACATAGCCTTTTTACTTAGTCATACGTGATCAAATGATTCTTTTAACTTTTCTCACTAATCACCTGCATAGGTAAGGTTCCTATATATATTCCCTATCCTTAACTTCATCTTTTCCTTTTGTATTAAACTCCACATATAAATGTGTGTAACAAATTCTAGATATTGGCGGGCACATGTGCTCACATATTTTTATCAGTTCCTTCCTATTTTTTATTAGCTAAGGTGGGATTTTTCCCAGATTTTGGGGGGATTTCTTCTGAGCATCCACCTGACTGAAGTGTCTTTTGGCTTGTAACACTTCCACTTCTAACCTGCCAAGCTGGCAATTGTTTAGAGCTTTGGGGAATGGCCTTTTTCAAGTTCCCAGCACATATGAGGCTCTTGGGGATGCCACAGCTTATTTACACTGACACAACTAGGTAGCACTATCTAGATAGATAAAGGAACTATTTTCTTTTCTGCTAGAAGCTCAAATCAGGTACTTTCTTTCAAGAATTTATTCCCCAAAGGTAAAATAGAGTTTTATTGTCTATTATGAGGGGAGCTATATCAATTCTCTACAGCTAACCACTTGCTCCAGACCATCTGTTCTTTTGCAAAGTTTCCTTGGCAATAAGTTTTCCTTTGTTCATTTCTCAGAGCACTCGGCTGTGCTCTTGTGCCACAGAAGCTTGAAGCAAGAAAACATCAAGTCACACACCACTACCCCACTGGCCATTAAGCCTTTTTGATAATTTCTCTTCTGGAGTCCTGAGTCTGTGTGGCTACATCAAAACTTTTCACTGCCTCAGGGCTAAAGACATGAGTTTAATTCCAACCTATTAGTTCTCTTAGGCAATGCCTAAGAAGAATAAACCTTAGCCTACTTTAGTGATAAATACAGATAGAGTCTGTGGCCCTGCCACAAACAATGACTTCCTTTCCGTAACTATTGTCCCAAACAGAAATTCCTGTAGCAGTGCTACCCATAATGATATAAATGGTGCAGACAGGTTGATCTCTAATCCATGTCTGAACTGAATCCTGACAAAGCATCCAATGTACGTTTCCAATACCATTACTAACTGATCAGTTAAAAGCCTGTAATAAGGTGGAAGTTCCTGCAGGTTTTTTTTCTTCCCCTCATGCATACTTTTTGAAAGCTCATGTCAGACACTTTGATTGAAAAATCAGTTCCCCTTAAATAAAAGAAAAGACTGCATTAAGTCAAGTAGCTCCCCTGATGTTACTTACTTCATTAACAGTCTTCCCTGGTCTCCAGTGGATGTTCAAGATCTCCTTAGGGAAAATAAACACCTTTCTAATTTGTTTTTCACCTCTGCATTTTTTTATTTATTTACTAATTTCTGATGAGCCTAAAACATGCCATCAGGTTTCAGCAGCTTTTAGGTTGCATTTAATTTCCCTCTATGGTACTCTTCTCTGTTGGATCCTTTGCAACTTTTTAAGGGTTTTGTTTTGAGATTAATAATTTCTTAGCTAAACTGATTCCTTCTGGGGTAAAATAAATTGCATCACAAGTCTTTCAAGAAATGAAAAGCAAAGCATGGGCTGTGTTAGTTAAGCCCTACTTGCCCTCTCTGCAAGAGCTGACACTCATTTTTTCCTATTTTCTACTAACCTTTTAAAGAAGACATTTCTATTTCTGTTGTGTTAGCAGCCCAAGGTGGGCAAGGGCCACAGGCGGGTTAGAGATTCATCCTGTTAAAAGCTTTGCAAACAGATAAAGCATTATTACAGCTCTATCCACAAAGTTATAGTTTAAAAAACTCCAAAGAATGTAACAGATGCATCTAACAAAGACGCTGAGCTATTTTAGCGCAGCTTGGATCCACAGGCAATTCATAAGCCATCCAGCAGCAACAAGTAGAGCTCCTCTCCTGCTTGTGGGTTTCAGGTGAGAATTTCCTGTGGGGATTATGGTAGAGGTGATTTTAAAGGATGTGAAGTCCTCTGCAGAGAGGGTTTAAATGGCCATGCAGCCTGGGCTTAAGAGTCATGTACAAACCAAACTCCGGTTTGGGTCAAAGACAATGTGATCAAGTGCAGAATTGGATGGCACTCTGCTTCACTCAGAATTTAAGAAATGTATTAGAAATAGAATTAGGGATGAGTCACTGTACGTGTCCATCCATAGTAAGAACAAAACAACCTTGCTAAGAACTATTATTCCCATTGTGCTTTATAGCATCCATTATTCTGACATTGTAGGTACATGATTTTAACAAGTGAAATGCTAAACGTATGTTTGAATCACATTACAAAATTTATTTGCAATTTCTTTCATTGGTTTCAATGTGTTTAATAAGTGTTTAGGGAACAAGACCATTCTTGGGTAGTAGACCTGTGGGACTTAATGCAGAGGTAGCTAGGTTTCCCTACTTGTGAACGCAAATTTCCATGCTCTGCATCTATTGACATAGGTATAAGTGGTTTAACTACACAGTTGTTTGCCTCTCTTCTGACACTGAGAACCACCAGAGGTCTATCTTCCGGAACACAGAGCGTATAATGCCTTAGCATCCCCAGTCAAGGTGTTTATAGCTCAGACGGTCACCCAGAGTGGGATTCAGCTGCCTAAAGCTGGATGTGTAACGCTCTGGGAGTTGCCCTCAGAACCTACAGAAGAAGGATGCTCTTTTGGGTAGCTGAAAGTTTGAAAGGATGCCTGGAGCATAAAAAAGTGGCATTTATGTGTGGGCAACTAAAACGTGCCCTAAGCAACTCAATGAAAATCTAGTAAATCCAGCACTAGGGTCTAGAGATCCTGGTCAATTGATGAAATGAAGTTCTCTTCTTTAGGGGCCCTGAATAACTTTCTGATCTCTATTAGATGCATTGACTAGGGTTTATGAAACACCTTCCCTAGGCTGGCAGACATGATATAGAGGATATAGGAGACCCACACTCTTCTGGAGAGCAGTGGGGGCCAAGTGGAATGTTTTGGGGAATAAAAAAATACCACCAGACACTATTAAGTGGTGTAAGTGAGGAAATAAATCTGTGTTTCCTTGGTTTACTCAAAAAAAAATCCTCACTGCAACTTCAATTGGCATTCTTGAAAACTATTTTACGTGAGGTGCCCCAATTTTTTCAGCACAGAAGCAACAATGCCTTCTTTCAGATCACTCCTTTCATCAAGGACTTCAAAGCACCTAATGAAAACATATTTTTGCTTGTTTACATTACATAATGGATCATGGAACAGAAATGCCTGGGTTTATTGATATACAGGCTTATACAGCCACAAAATTCAACATCCTGTTTTGGGCTTATTAGGCCAAGTATATCGTATCTGTTACCAGGCTAACCTCAGGCTGAGGCTGTCTGTATCCACTTTTGGAAGAAAGAGATGAAGAAATGGCAAAATGCAGCAAATACTCAAAAAGTAGCTTGCTAAATAGTTAAATGAAAGATTGTTAAAATTTATAGCTTTATTCACAGCAGAGAATAGCAGAGAATCAAACAGAAAGAATCCTGATAGTGGTATCATTTTGACTCATTTGCTATCATTTCATAGCAAGATTTTTCCCTTAAGAACGTTTATTCAAGACAGTTCATGATTAATTCATATATACCGGTTCCAGATAAGCTTATGTCTGAGGGAAGGTTCCATATTGCACTTAATTCATACAATTTTTTTCTCAAGTCTTTTAGTCACTTTGGTTGGATTCAGCCCACAGGTTGAAGACGTATAAATTTAGCTGTGCTGAGGCAATCACCTGTAATGTCCCTCACTAAGATATAAACACAATGAAGACTGGGATTTGGTTTCTTACACATAGGTGTCTAATCACAGTTAACGTCCCTAGGGTATCCAAGGTATCCACAGAGAACTCACACAAATGACACCAGATCTGTAGGAGATGCCAAGCAGTGCATTGCTATAACAAATTCTTCAGCTTAGGAATTAAAGTTACTAGCAGTGACTGCTAGCCTTATCTCACTTGTAACAGCAGTTTGGCTGTGAATCTTGTACACTGCCAGTATATTTATGAGCGCAGGCATGTGCACACAGGGTGTGAAACACCTCTTCCACTGACAGGTTATTACCAATATTTTACCAAGACATTAATGCCTGGTTATAAAACTATCACAAACATAACTTTTTTTCTTCCTTTGTTCTCAAATCCTTTCTCCATTGGGAGATTCAGTGTCATCAACCTCATTCTGTAGCTAAAGCATAAGGTGAAAAAGAACAAGATCATTTGCTTGTAATTATTTCCAGCCCTTCCACTGCCAGGTTGTGCTGAGCACAGCGGTCAGCCCAATGGACTCCTGTTAAAAGAAGGTAGATCTGTGGGTTGCAGTGTTGGGTTTGTTTTTTTTTTGCAGTGGGGAGGGGTGAAAAGAGGTTGCCATGTATGAAAATCCACTTTTTTGTTTCAACTTATGCCAAACGTAAGTCTATTTGGATTCAAAGAACACAACCCTCTTCCTATGGTTTAGGCTGCAGTAGCTGAAATGTCACATTGACTATTGGGAACAACAGCGCTTCTCACATGAGTGTAAATACCGACTTATACTTCTGACTTGGAAATTAGCCCTCAACACTCCACTGGAATTATTTTAAGTGACTCAGGCTCCAAAAAGCCTGTGTACAAAATATTGCTCTGCTAAAGAAATTTCACTCTTAAGCTTGCTCATTCACATCCCAAAGCCAATATGGAAATGAAATCTGATTCTTTTCCCTTTGAATCACATGTACTCTGATCATTTTCTGCAATAATATGATTCAGAATAAAATAAGGGGAGGGATATAAATTTTCATTGACCATATTAAATTGAACAATGTGCATACTTGTTTGGTTTTAGATTTCATTACAAAGGAAATTGAATTGCAGAAGACAGCCATTTGAAGCTCTACAGATTTTCCTGCCCCATAAGCTGCAAAGAATACATTTGAATTTGTTCATCTTTTCTTACTATGTTTATATGCATATATGCATTTATATGTGCAAACATATACACAGAGATAAATGTGCTGCAATTATGAAGAAAAAAACCTCATGTTACTTCATTTGCTGGAAAGATGCACATGTTTAGTTTTTGTGTATTTTTCCCCATGTTTTTAATTTTTACTACTTTTTAGTATATTCTAGTCAGATCACTGGGAGTGGGGAGGGGAAGAAAAGGGAGAGAGGAAGGAAATAAATGAAAATATACACTCAGAGCCTTAATTAAGATTTATTTAATCCAGCTACAAAACAGTATTTAGCATCCTGATGGGAGCAGATTGCTTTCACATTTTATGCAATTTCCCATTTTTAAATGAGAAAAGTGGCACTGTATTAGACCTGAATTATTGCTCGGGTGTGGAGATAGTCTGAGATTTCAAAGCATGTACTTTCTTCAGTAGTGGGTTTGCCACAGAGCACAACCAACAGCCCAGCAAAGCTTGCCCTTTACTGCACAGCTCCCAGTGATAACCTGAGAGGAAGAACCTACAGAAGGGAGAGATGGGTACCTAAGGCAACTTTCACTTGCTGAGTGGATCTTTTTATAGCATGACTTTGAATCACAGAATCATTATGGTTGGAAGGAACCTCCAGGGTCATCAAGTCCAAACTTTCTCCTAGCATCTCTCTAACCACTACACCATATCCTCAAGTGCCGCATCTATTCGTTCTTTAAACACCTCCAGG